>JAHKKF010526118.1:0-40402 GCA_019740295.1 Labeo calbasu
AGAGGTCAAGAGCTGCTCCAGTGACAGTCAAATAAACGTCTGTCGCTGGGAGAGAGTTCCTTTAATCAAGAGCCCCTGAGAACTGACCTGAGCATAGTAGCTTTAGTGCTACTATTTCTCAAGGGTCAATGACATGACTCTCATTTTTATATGAACTACTATGTGTTAAATAAAGGGACTGTTCACCCCAATAATTCACTCACCAAAATCTTTTTCTTCTGTGAAACACATCAGTGTCCCAGTCTTGTTCTTCCCTGTCTTGTGTTAGAGTCTTATTTTGATATGACACATTATTTCTGTTCTGTCTTACTATGTTTACATCCTGGTTTGCCTGTTGTTGCCCATCTGTCTCCATAGCTACCCTAGTTGGATTCCATGCCAACTAATCACCTATACCTGTCCCTTGTCAACCCTGTTTAACTTGTGCATACCTTGTGTTTCCTTTGTTCATTCGTCAGTCTTCAGTTGCATCTGAAATATAAAATATATTGTTTTATGCATTCGTCAAAAAAGAACCTACTCAAGAGGGTGTGTGAATTCGGACGGAGCTGTTGTCTCATGTAGATGCTTGTGTTCTTTGTTTCCTGCTCTTGTTTTTCTGGGGCCAGTAGCATAAATGTAGCCTCTATGTTAAGATAGTGTCTTAAGAACTAGTCTAACCAATGAGCAGTTACCCAAGGGGTAATTAGTCTTATTTGTTGGATTCGACTTAGATTAATCTATATTTTTATGTAACCTAATTAATAAATGTATGGGCAGTTTTAAAGGAAATGTAGAGGACTAACTTTTAAGACTAGTCTAAACCTTTATGCAACCAGCTTCTGGTTTCCTTTTAACCTGTGTTTGTTCTGTTTTGTCAATAAACCTTTGCTGCATCATCTCAGTTTCACTGCCCCGGCATTATAATAAGAATATATTTTGAAAACTTTCACTATTATTCTTAAAAATATTATTATTAAAAATAAATAATTAAATAATTAATAATTGAATAAATAACTGATCAAATAAATTGATAATAAAAATAAATAATTGAATTGAATTGAACTGTAAGACTTTGAGTAAATAATGACTGAATTTTCATTTTTGGGTGAACTATTTCATTAATTCTGAAAAATAAATAAATAATACTTTATGCAAAAATACAATAAAATGCATTTGATTTATGGAGTGACTTGAATAGCATGTATTCTATGATATATCAAATAAAAAAAAATATATATATATATTAATTTGAAAAAATATTAAAATTAAAGCCATGTGGTGCAAAGGAAAAAACATATACAGTTGAGATCAAAAGTTTACATACACCTTGTAGAATCTGCAAAATGTTAATTCATTTTCCAAAATAGGAGGGATACAAAATGCATTTAATTTTTAGTTTAGTACTGACTTCAATAAGATATTTCACATATCAAAAGGTGCTTACATATAGTTCACAAGAGAAAATAATAGTTGAATTTATAAAAATGACCCCGTTCAAAAGTTAACATACACTTGATTATTAATACTGTTGTTACTTGAATATTCCACAGCTGTGTGTGTGTGTGTGTGTCTTTATTTTTTTTTTTTTTAAGTGATAGTTGTTTATGAGTCCCTTGTTTGTCCTGATCAGTTAAACTGCTTGCTTTTCTTCAGGAAAATCTCTTAGGTCCCACAAATTCTTTGTTTTTACAGCTTTTTTTGTGAATTTGAACCCTTTCCAACAATGACTGTATGATTTTGAGATCCATCTTTTCACACTGAGGACAACTGAAGGGACTCATGTGCAACTATTACAGAAGGTTCAAACACTCACTAATGCTCCAGAAGAGAAAACGATGCATTTAGAGCGAGGGGTGAAAACTTTCGAACAGAATGAAGATGTGTAAATTTTTCTTATTTTATCTACATATCATATTTCTTTTCATTTAGTTCTGCCCTTCAGAAGCTACAGAAGATACTTGCATGTTTTCCAGAAGACAAAATAAGTTAAAATTAACCTGATCTTCAAATGCAAAAAGTTTTCACCCTCAGCTCTTAACTACTAATTTGCTGTTTAATAATAGTTAATAAGGTTGTTAAGTATAAGTATTGGGTAGGATTAGTAATGTAGAATATGGTCATGCAGAATATATGCTTTATAAATACTAATAAACAGCCAATTTATTAATAATAGACATGCTAATAAGCAAATAGTTAATAGTGAGAATTGGTCCATATACTGAAGTGTTACCATGTGTAATGACTTGTTTACTGGATGACATTTTATCACTGGTTCAAAAAGCATTTAGAATCACATGTGCTGTTCCACTGGAAACCTCAACTGCACCAAACCTGCAGAACAGGTCAGACCCTGAGACAAAGAGAGAGGGGGAGCGGGACGGACAGAGGGCATGTGGGCAGACGTTTGTGTGTGTGAGTGTGAGCAGGGGCGTCAGTGGGCAGGTCGTATGTATACAGTAGCGAGGTGAAAACAATCCACCGATCTGCTTGTATACTCATCTCCATAGCTGCGGTCTCTACGGTGACTCAGCCGCGTTTTCACTCCAGCAGCCCGAGTGACACACTCACTAAATGCACTAAACCTGCATTCAAAGCCCTCCTGTCTGCACCCACACGGGTACAGGATGCTACAAAACCACCAGCCCTCTCCTCTTTCCCCCTCTCTCACTTTCACTCACTGCTTGCCCTCCGTTTCTGATAAACAAGACCACTGTGGCGGCCAGTCTGCACATCTGGAGTTTTATTTCTATGCAGGAAATGTAGAGCACTGGAAAGTAAATGATATGCAAAAGTCACATTGTTTTTAAAAGCCACAGCCATATGACATGACTGATAGAATTATTTACCAACCTTATCTTTGCAAATCATCCAGTCTTTCAATGCAATGTCATGACAATATAAACTTTATGAACCTGACATGTTAGTGTACTAGGAAATATGAAATCCCATTTTCTCAGAGTAAAAAATAAAAAAGGTCAAGTTTAAAATAAGAAATTAAATCACATTATCAGATTTTAAGTTGCAATGTGATATTTAAAGACATAGTTGTGAGACATTAAGTTGCAATGCAAGACATATAATCACATTTATGAGATACAAATTGAAAAAAAAATCACTTTGTGTTCATTTGCATAGTGTTTTCCGTGATACATATTGTTATGCATGTAATAAATGAATAAAAAAAACACATTTATTAAAAAATTAAATAATTGCTATTTTACATCACACAACTGCAATTTTAAAATCATTTTAATTTTCTAAATAAATATATTGCTTATTTATTTTTTAAAAAAGTCCATTTTAGTCCATTTTTGCTATTTCACAGTTGTGATTTTAAAAACGCAATGTAAAATCACATTACATTTTATTTTTAAATAAATAAATGCATAATCTTCATTTAATTATTTATTTTTTAAAAAATGTACTGATTTTACACCTCAATTCTGATTTTATTTCTTGCAATTTTAACTTCAACTTATTGTAATATCAAATATAACACTTTCTTGTAACTGCGACTTTATATCTCACAGTGCAACTTTATATCTGACTTATTTTCTTATATTAAACTTGATCTTATTTTACCTTTTTAATTTTTATTTTAATGAAACGGCTTTCTTGTGAGCTTACATAAGAAACTGGCATTATTTATATATCCGTAAAGCAGTTTTTATATGCTTTATGCTTTAACATAATTACAGTACAAACCCCACACATAAAAACTGCATAACCAATCAGCCTAGAAAACTAGTTCCATATCAAAAGGAAAATTCAAAGAACAATGTAGTGAATAATTCATGTAACTGCTTTCATACAAACACAGAAAACAAACAACAGTCACTTTTACACCCTCTGGAATATCTTGCCCCATTGACTTTAGTGTAAGTTCATCGTAGTGCAAGTCATAGTTATTTTCTGTGGTAAGTGGCAGCATGCCACAGATGTTGTTAAAAAAAATACAGGTCATATTGCTTTAAAATTTTGAATCATGCTGTACTGTTTTCAGTTTGCCTAATCTATGGTCTATACTACTGAAATTAGGTTTGGTTAAGTACCTTGTTTTTCTCTTGACATTCACTGACACAACATCAAAGATGACATTATTACAGGAACTTCGAGGCTTGGTCAATTGATACAGCTCATATCAAGAGTAAATCTGAATGTATCACTTTTCAAAAAACCGAGAGTCACTGAATTTTCAGTTTTACACATCAAAAAACCTGATGACAGAAAAATGGCCATTCTGTGCAGTGCTCAGGGGCTTTTCTTTATCTTGGAAAACTATTATTTGAAGTGTCAACATCGCTCATTAGATTTGTAAAGGGAACTTCCATTCAGGGGGAGCGAGTCAACTTTGAAGGTCTTTCTTGTATTTTACCTGTGCTGCATCTTCAGTGCATGAAATTGACTAAATCAATGGATGATTTTAATAAAATATCCCTTATTATTTGTCTATTTGATTCAAATGCTAGTAAGTCTGGATTTAATTTGGACTATACTGATTCTTCTCACACCATTCTTCACTCTCTAATATTTGTTTATAATTTTTGTACTTTTTCAGTTAGCACAGGTTTTGTTTTTGGAGCAGGTTAACTCTAGGCCTCACTGACTTGAGCTTATGCATCTCAGTTTTTAAGTGAAATGATAACAAATTAATGTTTTTTTTCACTCAGTAACCAATGTGCATAAGTTCAGATCAATACAGAGAAATACAAAACCTGTGCAAACTGAAAGAAAACTAGTTGACAAAGAGATTGAATCCAAAATTTGATGATAATAATATAGCATGATGGGAGATTTACGAGTAATTTTTAAAAGATTGGTCATTTTTGAGTCATTTACTTTGAAACATTAAAGCTCACGAAGAAAACGAATGCAAAACTGCTGCCATGATTGACGGCTCTTCGTCTTATTGAACGTCAGTTCATTCCACAGTCAACAAATGACTTTAGGGTGAATACTTCAATGGTAAGATATTATCATACTTGGAAGTGAAAATAAAATGCAAAAAATACCAAGAACTTAAAACAGGCACCTGTTCATACAGTACAAACCCACTGACCCAGTGTCCCATATCTGCAGCTGTGCATCTAAACACTTAACAGTTGGCATGTTTGCTGCACTTATAAGTGTTTACAGTTTTTTATTGTCAATGCTAAGTGTAGCATAAGGGGCCACATTCCGTCATTTATACGGATAATCTCTCGTGTTTGCCTTGCAGGCTAACTGGTAATTTTCACTTTCTTCCTTATTGTTATTTTCCCTCACTCTTTCCCACCACCTGCCCAACTCATAATGGTTTAAGGCTAATCGAGTAAGAGCACCCCTCCTTCCTTCCATCTGTTTCCCTCTATTTTTCTCCTTTTCCCTCCAAGACACAGTTCAGGTTACCAGGCTAAGTTAAATATCTTTTTCTTGATCTACCATGTTGTTTCCTTTGGAGTGATTTATCAGATTGGAAAATATCATTCAGACCTTTATAACAGCAAACTCAATTTATCACAGCAGGTGCGCTCAGCAGAACAGTATCAGTGATGATTCACGCTTATATTATTGCTAACTAGAACTTTTAATTGGGAATTTTCTGCCCCTCAGTGACGTCTTTTCAGAGTGCAGTTGGTGATGATTCAGCGTCGAATAGCAGTTCAGACTGCCACTCGATGTAGGAATTAATGAAGTTTATCTCTGAAATATTGCCTTAATGTGCAATTATTTTCCCCATGTTTGTAATTTGTTGAACAATTCATCTGAGTGATCATTTCAATTTGACTAACATTTGCATATTTATAATAATGAAGCTGAAATCCTGTGAGCAAGTAGTCATACATTTTAAGGAATTAGGCTATAGTCTGTTTTAAAAACATGACACAAAGTTCACCTTATGTGTTTTCTCTCAGATGGTTATGGCGTCATTCAAAGTGCCACATTTATGACCTTTGAAAAATACACAGTAGTCTCCACATACACACTGCAGCTAAATACACTGTCAGTTTACCTTTAATGCTTAATCCTGTTCTGTACACACACAGTTCAGTCATTTACAGGAGTGACAACTGCATTCTTGACTTCCGAAAAATTCAGGTACACTGTAAAAAACATAAAACCTAAAAAAAATGTGTTATCCTGCAGCCTTAAAAGTTTACGTTCAGTCAACTCAAATAAGTTTAGTCAACTTGAAATGTTAAGTTGTACTAAGTGAAAACTTAGATATTTGAATTGACTAAACAAAAAAATTGGTTTGTTAAACTTAAAAGCTGAGCTTGGTACCCAGCTGCCTTAAAATTATAAGTTGAATGAACTCAAATATCTAAGTTGTCACTTAGTAAACTTGACATTTCAAGTTGACTGAACTTTTTTGAGTTGACTGAACTTAAAATTTTAAGGCAGCCGGGTAACAAAATATTTTAAGTTGACTTAAATTTTTTGCAGTGTATAGTGAAAACAGCATTTACAGAAATTCTACACACTGTGTACAGAACTTAACTAAACAACTTGTTGTTAATAATGCATTTAAATGCGTATCAGAGTTGTGTCTATTATGTGTGGTGCAAGAAATTACAGGGTACGTTGCCAGATCTTGCTAAAAAAAAATAAAAAATAAACTCAAATCCAGACATGTTATCTTGAAAATAAGCCACATACCAAAATATAGTGACCTGCAACTGCCTATTTTATTAACTCAATAAACTGGATCGCTTTATGAACCGAGCCCAAACAACAAGCCCGAAGACGTGTAATAAGCGTTGGTTATAATAAGTGGACATGGCAACCCTTCAGGAGTGTGCTCGGCAAAGTAGTCTTCCAAACATAAACAAAACACGACGGCTCTGTCAACAGAGGTTTCGTCTTTGGTCGCTGTAATATTACTTTGGTCAAAAATAGCGGATATCAAACATGAGAGATGCAAGAATGTTATATTGTTGCCATGTTGTCAATTATCACGGTTTAGAGAGTGAGTTCTGTTCCATACCCACAGTACGAAAGTTGTCACTCCTTAAAATTTACAGTGTGTATGTGGCAAGTATGTACTAACTTCTTAATTCACTGTTCCTAATTCATTCAATTAATTCAATCCTAATTCCTAATTCAATCTTTCATCAAATTGTTGTAACTTGCTCTACCTCTGAAACAAATGTATATTTCTGCTGACATCACCAAGCCCTTATTTGTAAGCCCCTCCCCTTCAGCCACCTGGCTTTATTGTGCAACCATATCCTGTCCCAAGTACCTCCCTACATTGAATTTAAAAGTATTGCACACCACTTCATACGGATTCAACTTCAGTCTTCTTTTGCTATTTTACAGTCTAAATTTACGTTTGTTTCTGGGAGTGCAAGATGTGAGTCATACTGACTGCAGGCAAACAATAAAACAACACTCAAACACAATCACACATGCAGTGATGACATCAGAGCGGGCCTGCTGACCTCATCACTGCAGGTCTCATGAGAGGTGGGTGAGTGTGTGTGTGTGTCAGGCTATAAGATGGAGTAGGAGGGTGGATGACACCCTCTTCCACTCCCCCATCCTTCCCTACCCCGAGAGCCTTATAGGATTCAGAGGTTATAGACAGCTGCTCTGGAGTATGATGGGTTTCCATATACTCAAAAAGACAAATTATTGACATGCTGTACATATAAATCCTATTTAAATCTCAGCGTGTAAATGTAGCTAGAAGAACCCTGGTGCCTGGCTAATTGCAGTCTTATATCACAAAGTCATACTTCTGACAATTATGCAAATTGCACCAGAGAGTGCTTTAATGACTGGGACATTTAGGTTTCATTGGCATATGGGCCTCAGCCCTCCAATTCAGCCAAGTAACTCCTTTGATTTGCCACGCTGGTAGTAGATGAGCTTTAATCAGCATGTTAATGGCACAGCTGACTAAACTGTGATAACAGACTGAGGTTAAATTCTCTCTGCAACCCTGACAATAAAACAGAACAAACCTGGAGTGGTTACCATAGTGACAGCCCTCCTTGTGCTTTATTAATGTTGTGAATAGGCCATTGCAGAGATAACAGTAGCTATTCACACAGCTGCACATATGCAGACACACATATATAAATATGCATTCTCCAATGATAAATATGTACATTCTATAGGCACACATCACATACATGATAGCTCAGTTGCATATGCAATCACATATGTGTGCACACTCGCATACACCTCCACATACACTTCAATCGGTCTCTCAGCAGCAACCATTCACCCATTATTCGACAAGCATATTTTCTCTAATGTAATTCTAAGGAAATTCTCTGTGTTTGCATAGTTTTAAACAAATTTAATTGGAAACGATACTTAAAGTAGACATCCTGTATCCCAGTTGGTATAAATAACATGAAATAACATGAAATGCTATGGGTCAAATAACGTGTGAGAAATTGCCTATATTCAATAATTTATTTTTATTTAAATATACATGGATATAGAACGTTGCAGCATGTTGCAGTAATAAATTGGCTATATTCACTGAAATATAAAATAATTTATTTGAATTTAAATATACAAGAATATAGACTTCTGCAGCCATGATGTCAAAGCCTGGAAGACTGCCATGGGTTCCCTCAAGATGTTTCTATGGGTTTTTATAATGATGTTTTTCAATCACTATTTTCTTGTTTATTACTCCAAAGATTCTTTGAAACTATGTGTATTGTATAAAGTGCCATTTAAATAAGCCTAAAGGTGACTTAACTTGACTATACTTGACGTTTCTGCACCCACTCACACCCGAACGTTCTTAGTTGTTTATTTCAAACATATATTTGTGAAATATAGACATAGTTGCTTTAAAAATCATGTTTTCACTATGGATATGTGCATATTTACCATTACCAAAAACATTCCTGGGGGAATTAGTCTTCCGGGTTTTGACGTCACGGCTGGAGAGCTCTACATTACTTTATATATGCGAATTTATATTACACTCTGGGAATTTATATTACATTCATATTTATTTCTGTTAATCTATTATATCAAAATTGACACCCCCTAATCTAAATCTGTGATGTGACGAATGTTTAAATCGAAGTGAACTTCAACAGATATCAACTACTCAGTGTCTATGGAACACTGACGTCGCTATGGTCAGCTGTATTATCACTGGCGTAAAGATTGAGGTGAGCAGTGTGTCTGTGGTTCACGTTCACGTTCACTGTTCAGCCCACTGCGTTACGTAGCGGAGAATCTCGCTGCGTTTAGTTGTAGTGTGGGTGTACAGTAGCTGTGACAGTGACGCTTAGCTGCTGAGGGGGATTGCCTCGCGAGTGGGCGGGAAACTGAGACCGCGAAAAAGCAAGCGGCGAAGCGCGCTCTGTAGCGGAACGTTCTTGTGCGGTTACCATGACGCTGAGAGTGGGTGAATACCGCCCTGTCGCGCTGTTCTGACCTCTGGTTTGGTATTTGTTTGAGGTCAATGGAGCGATTCCAGAGGTTTGTGTATGTCTCTGTTGTGGGTGCGAGGGCATTAGACGCGGTTTAAGAGAGGATAAGTCTATGATCTTTATGATTGATTACGGTTGTGCTGTCGTCATAAGATGTAGATTACCTGATACATGGCGATAGGGTTTGAGGACTTTCCTTGAGAGTGATGCATTCAGTTATAATGGTCCAGTGGATCCCTCTGAATTCGATTACATTTTAATAATAATTTCCTTCAGATGTATGTGCCATTAAAACACGTGTTATTATTCAGTTTGCTTTGGAATCTAAAGGTGGGAATACACTACACAACTTTTAAAATCTGAAAAGATTACCATATCGACTTTGTAAATACTTACAGAGGAAACACTAGGCATCATACGACTTAACATAAACAACTGAGGATCACATACTACCAGACAACAAACTGACTCAGAAATACATGCTATTTGCAAGGACACGTATGAAAATGAAAACAATATGTGTTCTGAAATCAGGTCATAATATCAGACATGTCTGATATTCTCTAACTGAATGAAATCATAGTCTGACATTCAGCAACTATAGCGTCAACTTTTCCAGACTGTAAATTGGTTCAAAAATCTTGGCAAATGTAGTGTATTCCAACCTTGACATGCTTAGTAAGATTTTCTTTAAAATGTTGCTTTAAGAATTTTCTGCTAATTCTTTTGCTTCAACACTAAGAATATAAAGTATACTTGTGCATAATAAAATTGCATTCTGAACATGACATTTCTAACCATTTATTATTAATGTAAAAGTGTCAGCCAAATGTAGCAAAAGTGTCATCGTATTTTCATATTCTTTTTTTAAAATATTGTTTTCACTTACAGTATAGTTTTCACAAGCTGCACTGTGAATCACAAATGAGTCAAACAAAATTACGAACAATTTCAGACCTTTCTGTAAACTCATTTAAGCAATTAGATCAAAAAAGTGATTTACAATCTGACATTGCTTGATATGAATCTAAATAGCTGACAGAAAATACACATGACTTGATTGCTGAAATATTCTAAAAGAAAATGATTCACGGGTTAAATCTTCTGAAACATTCATAATTTAAACAATGCATGAAATTGAGCTTGCATGTGTGAAAAGTATGTTTTGGGCCCAATCGTTAGGTAGATTCTCAACAGTGTGGTATAAAGTGAATTTCAGTCAGGTTACTCAGATTCGTAGTACATGTTTAATTTTGTGCCAGTACTATTCTGAATAAATATGTTTGTATGCTTTTGAAACATGCAGCTGACTTTCAATATTGTTGAGTAGTTGTAAGCTCTCTATTCCTCAGGGTCCGAATCTGTCAGTAAATTTCTCTACTTTTAGTGCAGAATTACTATAGCATTTGTTGACAGATTGCATGCAACTTTATAAAGACTAATATTGCATATAGTGAACTAACCCATACTTAACCCTTCCTCAGAGCTGTTAAATAACCACAGTGATCACAGAAAAGATTAACAGCTTTTTACTCTAAGTATAAACTAAATTTAATAGGAGCTGCTGTGTTTTCCATTTTTGCATCACTCTCATTTACCAGAAGGTGTATTATGGACCTGCGTGCGATTGCACTTGCTTGCACAATGTTGTTGCTGTAAATGCCAGTAATCAGATTACAGTGTTTGTTAGCATAGCGATTAGAAGTGCACCTCCTGTTACTCTTGCTCGCTTCACATTTTAACTGATCAATAAATGCTCTAATGACACAGAAGAGAGCATATTTTGTTAGAGAGAAAAACAGAGCAGATGGGAGGGGGGAGTGGAAGAAAGATATTTCGAGACTGTACTGGAAGTCATGTGGTATTTCCACTAGAGGACCCCCTACTTCCTGGTTTCTGCCGAAGCCCCGCCCCTGCCCTAATATGGTCACTGTTGAGAGTAGCATGAATTTTGCGTCATAGCTGAAATTATGCAGCTCTTTCTCACCCCCTCCCCGTCTCCTATCCACACTGTTTTTGTTCTCTGTGCGTTTGGCTGTCCTCTTATGTACTGCCTTTACAAGCGACTGCTTGTTCTTTAGTACAGGCCGTCCTGCCCTTGCATATTACTTAACACATTTGAAAAGTGCTATTGTTAGGAGAAATACAAATATTGAACTTTTATCTGCTGTAACACAAAACCTCTTGCATGTTGAATAATATACTGCAGCAGTATGAAAAGGATGTTTTCTTTCTTATTAGAAGTCACCAAAGTTCATCCCAGAGGACTGTTTTTGTATTAGCATAAAAATGCAAGATCCGTATTTGCATAGAGAATCTTGTTGCACATAGGGAATTTCTTGTCTGAGTAATGCAAATTAAAGCACTGATGCTTTGTAGTGCATCGATTTGACTGAAAATGCATTGCATCATTTATAAAAAATTGTATAGCATTGATCATAACTATAGTTATATGATAATATAAGCAAGTATTCATAAATAATATTCATTTTTGTAGATTTAGTTGATATTGTAAAATAATATTGCAATTTTTGAGTAATTAGTTTTGAGAAATTAACAAATGCATTGATACTTAGCAATGAAATTTCAATGCATTTATTACAGATTTGCCTATTCTAGCATATTTTTTAATATTGTGTTGCATTAGTGACACGTGTAATGACCTTCAACAGAAGATAAATGAGCAAATAAGAGAAGGTGAGATGAGTAATAAAGTCAAATACAAAGATTAGTTGATAATCTGTTTTCTGTAATCTGTCTCTGGTGTTTTCCACCAGCAGGTTTCTCTTTAGGTTAAGAGTTATTTTAGAAAACCACAAATGTACTGATCTTAAAATTTATGCTTGTGACTGTATCAGAGGACTTTGCACTTTCGTTATAAGCCAGGCTGCCACGTCACAGTCGTTTTACGGAGCTCCATTACTGTTTTTGTGCGTAACCTGCTTGTAAACACTCTTCACCTACACTGCCGGTCAGCATCGCCCACTTACAGAGTGGGTATCTAGGATGGCTCTTGTGGTTCCGGTATAAGAGACCTTTGAAAGCCCACGTGTATGCAAACACACATGCACAAACGCTGGGTTTTCAGACATCTTATTTGCTTTTTTTATTCAAATGAGATACAAGGGATTGCCTGGACGAATATGAAAATGAGATACAAGAGGAAGAGGCTTTTATGGTGAATGAGGTTGTATTAACTCTGTATTTACCTCTGACTTACAGTTGCAGCCTGCAGCCTCAGAGATGCAGTGAACGTGTGTATGCTTTGAAATGACTCATATTAACAGCCCCTAGTGCATTGAACTGTATGGGAAGCGTCAAGCTACTTTTGTTACCCCTGCTGCTGCATTGCGCACAAGTCAAGCAACGCAATGTGCAGTGTTCACGCAATGTCATCTTTTACTCCATTTAATGACCTTTCAAAGTGCAGCCAACGATTACCCAACGGTTCACATGGCGTCTTATCTGTGCCAACTTGAAAATTAAAACAAGAGAGACTGATCCTGTGTGTACCTAGTAACACTGAGTACCCTGAGTATGACAACATCAGTATCATATCATGACATTGAGAAAATAATCATGCAAATACTAAAATGTCCTTTGATGAAGATATCTGCAAAGCTTTTCATGTGGAGGTCAGTGCATTTTGATGCTTGTGTTGAGAACTTTGGAAGTTCAGTCTCTTCAAGGATTTTGAAGTTGGAGGAGAAAATATGACTGAGTTCTTCACTACCTTAATTATGTTTTGACTGAAGGAAAACATGGGAGTGAGTAAATTATCAGGATTTTTTATTCTGGAATGAATTAACCTTTAATACAGTTTCCAACCTTGTTGGAGTATATTCATTCAATTTTTGAGGGGAATATTGACTATAAAAGTATCTGCCAGTTGCTGTAAAGCTGTAGATGTCTGAGAATGGAATACTCACTCTTCTCTTCAATACTGCCCACATTGGTTTTGATAATATTCAAGTCAGGTGATTGATTTGCCCAGGGCAGATGTTGAAGTTCATCTTGGTGCTCCACTCCAGTCTTTTCATGGATGCTGGGTTTGTGAGGTTCTCTGTGGTTGTTTTTTGTAGAAGCAAGGTCTGCAAGGTGAATCCTCAGGTTTTCACGCATCTTCTTTGTTGATGAAGTTTTGCCTTGCTTTGTGTGCGCAGAAATAATCATAAAGACTGTTGTTCTTAAAACACCAAACATTTAGGCTGTTATGGTTACAGATGCTCCTGCTAAACGGGCTCCCATGATTTGTCTTCTTTGGAAGTCTGGCAAGTGACTCATTTCACCCAAGAAACATTGCTGGACACAACTTATACTACCTAGAGAACAGACAACAAATTAGTTTTTTTTCACAAATGATATTTATAATTATGGGTGTTCACATTATTTTCTCAGAGGTTTCAAAGTTATGCCCTGTTGACATCTCTAGTTCTTAGAGATTTGCTGTCTCTCACCTCCTCCCATTCCACCTGTGCTGAGCGTCTGGAGTCTGGCAGCAACCCTGGGCGCTATGCCCGGGTCAACACTTTGCAATATTACAGACTCAGTGTTCCCAGAGTGCAGCTCAGATAACTGCTGCATGGTAGATCTGTCTGCATGAGCCTGTTTGAAGGATTAGATGTCTTCATGGACCAGAACTAAGGTCGGTTTTGATGCTTTGCAAAGATTTGCCTAGAACAGTCTTAATGTGATTTAACTAAAAACACTAACGCTGAACGTATTTGCTTTTCTTTTCAAGAGCATTTCTCAAAGGAGACAGAGAGAGTTTAGGTGTCTTTGTACACAGAGCCGCACATGAAGCGCATATGCAAATTCTCTGCTGAAGGGGACATTTTCTTCCTTAACAGAAGTTCATCCCAAAGGATAAGTATTTGCATAAAAATGTGGGATATTTGCATAGAGAATCTTTTGGAGTTCACAAGTACACATGGGGAAATTTTATTGTCTTAGTAATGCAAATTAAATGTAGGCCAGTTTTTAATATGCACTGATGAATCAACCACAGATTTTGTATGTGTTATAATTACTGCAATAAGGGGTGACGTATTTACACATTCAATTTTCAAAATGCACTATGGTCTAAAGTCCCTCCAGGTATATATGTATCTTCATCATATTCCTCAACAATCAAACTTAATCATGACTAAATTTATAATATCAAGATAAATTGCATTATTAGAAAACAATCGTAAGTACATTTTCAGCAAAGCCACCATCTAGATTTATCCACATTTTTGGTAAATGCAGCATAACACTTCATAAACCCAGTTTGTTAAAAGTCATGCTGGGAATTGCATGCACCAGCATGTTCTTCCAGCCTCTGTTCTCACACTTTCATGGAAGTACATTTTCACACACTCTTTTTTTTTTCTCTCCATAGGGAACAAAGCTTTCCCTGAATCCCAGTATTCTCTTTCTAGGCGGGGATATGTAGTTTCTGCCTGCGGGCGAGAGTTCTTCATCAACCTGAGCTGTTTTCTTTCTCTGCCTGGCCTGCTTGACCCGTTTCTCCTGCTGCAGTCCCGGAGGAACTGGTTCCTGTGTAAGAACTCCTACGAGGAGCTAAGGACCTGTGCGTGTGAGTGAGAGGAAAAAAGAATGAATCTCATTCCTGCTGTAACAGACAGAGACTTCCGTGTCTGTTTAACTCAGCAGGCCTGTTCTGTTACCCTACTTTAAACAAAACTGTTGTCATTATTTATAATGGATATTAATGCTCAAATATGCTTGGCATTTGTGCCTCTTCCCAGCACACAATGTACAATTCAGGTCCAGTTTCTGTATATGTGTCAGTCTAGTGGTTTAAGTCTTTTATGGAATGTTGTTTATGGAAAATGTGAGTGCTGCTTACCAGTGCAAAAGTTGAGACCAAAATGCTAGGGTGCTCTGGTTGTTGAGCGACTGATCTTTGTCTCTCATGTCTCTTATGATAGTCTGGTCCTTTAATATGCCACCTTTCTTCAATGTCAAGTCTAAGGGGTTTTTATAGCCTGACAGGTGATAATTACTCAAAAAAGTCCTAATGTATCTAATGTAGTGATGCACAAAGGACCAAGCAGCTGTTTGTGGGTCAGCACAGCAAATTCATGCGACCATCTGTAACCTAATGCAAAATCTGCATGGGGAAATTTTTCAAGTTCATCTTCATCCTAGCTCAGGGTTCCTCAAATCCGGTCCTGGAGAGCCGCTGCCCTGCAGAGTTTAGCTCAAACCCTGATCAAACTCACCTACCTTCGATTTTCTAAAGATCCTAAAGACCTTGATTAGCTTGCTCAGGTGTGTTTGATCAAAGTTAGAGCTAAACTCTGAAGGGCATTGACCCTTTAGGACAATATTCCATGTGTCCCATGTTGGTGCAGGGTCCGCTTGTTTGCACATCTTTCGCCATTTGGCTCGGTCCAGGGCATCGTCATGGATGATACTGACTGTGCATGTCCTCTGCCAGACAATCGAGCCACTGCTTATTTGTCAGTCGTCGTTCAGGTGACTGAAAATCATCGCCACTTGATGACGAGGCAATACCGGTGGAGTCGGGCTTCGCGCATTTTGTCGACTATGTGCGCCACACCCATGCACCTTTGGGCATCGTTCAGTTGCATGAGGGATCACGGAGCATGTTCGTCTCCATACCGTGGAACAGGGGTCTCCAAACTCAGTCCTGGAGGCCTGATGTCCTGCAGGGTTTAGTCTGAGCCTCAGACATCACATCCACGGGCCGCTGGCTGAATGTCTGATGCATATTGCACAAATTGGAAAAACTTCAGGAGTTTTGAAGTCATAATTGGATTGGTTGAATTCAACAGGATTTCCGGGAGACGTGTGTGTCACGTTTTTTAACATTCCGGCTAGAAACAAAGATGCAGTGATGCCAAACCCCTGCACGGACGAAGAAAGTTGTCGTGTTTACAACTGTGACAATAAGCACTTATTAGGATCAACTAAATGTTGGATTTTCAAATATATGTGAAATATTTAAAGTTCATGGCATAGAATCCTTGAATTATGTCCAAGAGTTACACACCGGTCTGTTATTTTGAGGACATTTCCACACCCCTAAACATGACACAGCACAAAACGAAACGTGATTGGTTGCTTTACGTGTTAGTCATATGGCCTCTTGGGCGGGCCTTGGCCATTCAATGCCAAGGTTCCCTAGACCAGGGGTCACTAAGTTCGGTCCTGGAGGGTCAGTGCCCTGCAGAGTTTAGTTCCAACCCTAATTAAACACACCTGAATCAGCTAATCAAGGTCTTGCTAGGCATACTAGAAAATTCCAGGCAGGTGTGTTGAGGCAAATTGGAGCTAAACTCCGCAGGACACTGACCCTCCAGGATCAAGTTTGGTGACCCCTGCCCTAGACCTTCTGCTGTCAGTCTGAAGTTCTGGCTACGCGAGACTATGCATAGTTTAGCTCCAGCTTGCCTCAGCACACCTGCCTGGAAGTTTTTAGCATGCCTAGTAACACCTTGATTGGCTAGTTCATGTGTTTAATTAGGGTTGGAGCTAAACTCTGCAGGACAGGGTCTGCTTGTGCTTGGTGGTGGCTGGCCAGCACTCAGAACTGTACAATGTGAACGGGTGTATGACGGTTTTGTAGATCTTGCCCTTGAGTGGTATGGGCATTGGGCATTTGGCGGTCACTGAAAACACCCGTAACTTGCCGGTGTTACAGAGCCACGCAACATGCACGGGGTTGGGAAGGGAGTCGCCATTGCTCTTGATGAGCGAACCGAGATGAATTCAGTGACCTTGTTCAGTGGCTGTCCTCTCTGGTCCCGTCAGTCAGGGGCCTGCACTCCATGTACTCTGGGAAATCTGTCCATGTGCATGGGGAACGTTTTCACCCTCAAACAAAATTATAAAAGTTAAATAATTAGGCTTAGGAGCTTTTTAAAAGCGTTATTCATGTCACATCAAAGATGTTTCAAACTTGCTGATTTGAGCATATTGTCTAAAGTAGGAAGTTCAAGGTAAGTATCCCTTACAAATGGAGAAGTATCAACAGCAGGTCATACTGAACATTCAGAAACTGTTTTTCTTTGTGAAAGTTTCCCTTTGAAAATCCAAAGCTCTACACTCAGTCCAAAATAGCCAAAACAGATGAAAATACTCATTTCTGGTTTAAGGTCGGTGCTGTTCACGCTGCTTATTTCTGAATCATTCTCTTTCATCTGTGTTTCCTGTTTTGAGTGAGGCCATGCTGCATTTGCAGGTGGTGGGAAATCTCATGCTTGCACTCTAGTCTCACACCCACTTTGTGCCCCTCAAAAAACACTGCAGAAGCAAAAACATCTGCTGTAGTTGGTGGGAGAACAATGAATTAAAACTCAGAGCCCAGAGCCCTACACAAATATACAATCTTGGGTTTTTTAAAGGTTTTTCCTTTCCTGTTGGTGCGTGAAACTGCTGTCAGCCACTCTGTGTGTGAAGGCCATGAGAGCTGAAAAAAGTTCACATGACTCAACCTGTGAGAAGGTGCTGTTAGGAAACAAGCATAGGCCTGATGGTTGTGCTTCCACAAGTTCTGATCACCACCTGTTGGACCATAGTTGTGCCCATGATGAAAGTTGATGGTGCAAACCTCAATAACAGACAAGGGCACTGGAGGACTACCCATCTGCCAAGTTCAATTTAAAGCCAGCTTCCACACACCTACGGGTAATTTTCAAGTAATCATGAACACCTTGATCAGCTGGTTCAGGTGCGTTTGATTAGGAATGGAGCTACACTTCGTGGGAAGTTACGCCTACTGCTATTCCTGCTAGGCACTCCTGCTGTCGGTCCTTTCCGTTTCATGCACTGAAATGGCCTCTGACATTTCTCAGAAACACTTCCTATAGCAGTTGTTCTAGGCCACGTTTCTGGAGCTGCTCCAACAGTGCACATTCCAGGAACGTGGGTGGGTCTTATGGAGTTTGCTTGTCGTTTGCTGAGGAAAAGAAGATGCAAAAACGTTGGATCAGAATGCATTTGTTGGGCCATGGCTTCTCTGCTGAACTTTCACCTGGAGCTAAGGCCATGAGAGGTGGCCTAATAAGTCAAGAAAAATCCAAATTACTCATTGTTCCCAGAGGCTATGAAGAGTCGGTAGAGCCAACTCAGCAGGGAGTTGAGATATTGGGTATTGAACGTCTAACAAAGACATTTGTGTGCACCAACTCCCTTCATTTTTCAAATACTTATGTAAATCAGGCTATTAGCAACGGGAAAATGGTTAGTGAGCTGCTAGCTTCTGAGGATCTGAGTGTGTTGAGTGAGTAACCTACTGCTCTGATTTGACATTTCCCTTGAACCAGCTTCATTGTCTTTCCAGCCCTGGATTAAACATCTGATGTCTCATCCGCAAGAAGATAATTTAGGATCCAGATGAACCTATTTATGACCTTAGTCACAGTGTGACAAATAAACAGCTTCAAAGGTTTGACCGTAACTCAGAAGCCTATTTTATCTCACTTAAGTACTGACCTGAGTTAAGGTGATGAGAGTTAGTATTCTTTTAACTGTGACCTAGTTTACCTTAAGAGTGGCCCCGTCCACCTGAATGCATGTATCCTGACTCGACCCACCATTTTTAGCCTGCTAAAAATGCAAATCTCTTCAACACTGCTTTCCAGTTACTAATAATCTCCACAGGAGCCTTGCTTCACAACACAGCTTGGTTTCAGGCCGAAATATCTCATTTTATTTCTCCTCATAGACAGCTTTGATGTGGCAGCAATGTCCTTAGTTGACTCCTAAAGTCCCGAGGAGGACAGCCTATGTATTTATTCAAAATCTGATTGGTTTCTAATGGGAATCTGATCTGATTTCAACCAAGTTATGCATCCATATCAGGACATAGATGTTCCTGCAAGACTGATCTTCAGTTTCCATCACATGATGACCTAATTTCCAATGTCCGCAGTGTTTGATACACTCTTACCATCGCATTTGGTTTGTATACATCTTTAAATTAAATTGTGGAGTGTTTCTCCGCAAATTAAGAGTTTGCCATGTGCGTCCAGCCAAATCCCTATTGTTTATTTTAAAGGAGAGATGGTGTAGTCGTACACAGCTGAAATATCATCCAGGCTGCGCCTCTAATGACACAGCGCTTTAGAGAGCTGTTATACGCTGACCTCACTATCATTGTGTGAGTGAGATGGAATATTAATGATGGTGCTGCACCACCTTTGTTTTCAACCCTTCTCCCACGGCAGAGTGCTTGCGCAGGCCGCTGGATGTGTTTGTGTTTGGTTTGTGACGTCTGTTGAAGGGGTAACGTGCTGAGGGTCTGTTGTATAAACATTGGATTGAACATGACGTGCACCGGGCCCAAAGTTGATGTCAGGGAGAAACTGGGAATCAAGTTCCTATCTCAGAATGCCTATGCAGATCATCCACATGTAAACATACATGCTTATGTGTAATTGTGACACTACAGGCACAAACATTTAATCATTTTCCAAAAAAAAAAAAAAAAATTAATATACTTTTTAGCCACAAATGCTCGTCCAGCACTAGCTCTGCAATGCTCATACGTGTCTTCATGCGCAGTAGTTCTTCGTCTTTGCACTTTGGTTCAAAAAGGTGGGTTAGGGTGAAAAAATTTTGTCCTCCAACTTCAAAATCATCCCATGTTGACTTTCATTGCACGTTCGCTTTTGAACATCCACCTGCGTCACACGTGACCTTTCCAACATGACTATGTAATGCGTGAAGTCAAGCTAGTGCAGGATGAGCATTTGTGGTTAAAAACTATACATTTTCATTTATTTTTTAGACCATTAGAAATGACCATTTGTTTCACTTGATAAGACCCTTAATCGTGTTGAGCCCTTTGAAGCTGCATTGAAACTGCAATTTGACCTTCAACTCGTTGGCTCCCATCGAAGTCCACTCTATGGAGAAAAATCCTGGAATGTTTTCCTCAAAAACCTTTTCAACTGAAGAAAGAAAGACATGAACATCTTTGATGGCATAGGGGTGAGTAAATTATCAGGAAATTCTTATGCTGGAAGTGAACTAATCCTATAAAATAAAATTAAAAACTGTAAAAATCATATAATAAATAATCATTAATAGTGGTCATCTTTAAATCAAGCATTATTACAAATATGAATGGCAAATAAAACTTAATTTTCCCTAAATGACAATAAATACACACATACAAATCCCATTATTTTATCTTGCACATTTGTGCAGATATTTGCTACTATAAAAACACACTCATTTGTTCTTCAGAAAATGTGAAAATCTTAGCATAAAACTCTTATGTTTGCCAGTATGCAGCTATTAATTATAGCTGTATATAAGATCATAGCTATATCCTATAGCTTGATCCTATAGGCTCACTCCATCCCTGTCCTGATCGGATCAGCACATCACTGTCCACCAATCACAGGAGATCTTGTGCTGCCCTGAGCTCATGCACTGACTCACCAATCACATGATTTAAAAGGAACCCCTCATCTGTTTTTACTCCTCCCTTTCCTACTTCTGCTTTGCTGTCTCCATTTCCAATAACACAGCGTCTTCCGGGAAAGAGAGAGGGAGCAGAGATTGAGGCTGAGTGTTTGTGTGTAAGTGTGTGTGCGCAAGAGCGTCAATTCCCTCTTTTTCCTCCATGAGGTCAGACTACATTTGTGTTGCTGATCTCAACTCTGGAAAAGTTGGTGGCCTGAGCCAACTGAGTCAAAGAGTGAGGGTGTGTAAGTGTGTGTGGATCTCTGAAGTGACTTCATTGTCTACTTCACTGGACTGCTGCTATTAACCTTCATTGTCATGCGCTTGTTTTCCATTTATGGTCATTTGTTGTGCAGCGATTTGTGAAAAGATTACAAATCGTTCCAAACGGAGGGGCTTTCCAGCCCAAAACACAAAGACTCTGGAGATACAGTGATCACAGTGTGATATCAGTTCTGAGGACCTGGCAGAAGCTGCTATCATGTGATGCTGAGTCAAGATGAGCTCATGAAAAACAAAGCACCTGACATGAATACTGTATTTCTGCAGATGTTTGACCTTTTATTGGCACATGCTGGGCCTGCTGATGTGCTCATCACATTGATTCTGATGTAATTTACAGGAAAAAGCTCTCAAATGCTTGCTAAAGCCCTGTTTACACTAACAGTGATTCAATCACACAATGTTGCTCTGCGATTCTAGTAAACGATCCTATTGCAGTATCTGACTGTATCTCTATTTCATTTGTTAATTGATGCATCACATTTATTGTTTACTTTGTGATTATGATTTACTTTATTATTCCATCTGATCAGATTTGATTATTCTGTAACAATTTATAATTATTTCCAAAAATATGGTAAAGACAAAAATGTAATGGGAAAGAAAATTTGCTCTATTGACAGAACTGGTGTATTAGGCTTTACAATTACAGTCTCAAAAATAGATTTTTGTATTCATTCATTCATCCAGTTTATTGATTGAGTGCAGAAATGAATGCACAATTATTATTAATTAAATAAAAAAGGGATAATATCATGATATGTAAAATTTATTCAATAAAAAAGAATAATAAAAATTCTAATAAAATATAATTTAAAAATAAATGTAAATAAAATAATAATTTAAAATAATTAATAACACATAATAAACAAATAATAATTACAAGTCGAGGTGCACTGAAACAATAATAATAATAATAATAATAATAATAATAATATTATATGTATATATATATATATATATATATATACATACAGTATATATGTATAGTTTATATATTAGAAACTTAATGGCAAATAACACTTAATAAACAATCATTCCAAGTCAATGTGCATTAAAAACACAAAAACACATAATAATGATAATAATAATAATAATAATATATTTGTATATTATGTATGTATGTGTTTATATATATATATATATGTGTGTGTGTGTGTGTGTATTCCAGAATATGCAATATGTTGGTGAGGACGTTATTAGTCTTCATAATCTGTTTTAAAGTTATAATAATAAAGTATAATAATAAAGTTTTATTATTAATTTAATGCATCACAATGTATTTTTACATGTCTTATCTATACTGCAAGTATTAAAAAAAATTCTATTAATGAGCTGATTATTTTTGCAGTTCCGATTGGTGCCACTAGTGGCGTGGAAATCCCACACTGCGCCTTGAAGCAGCATTGCCTCAATGTATTACAGTGCAGAAACTACAGATCTGCTGCAAACTGGTGATGAAATATCCTCTTTCTTTAAAAACATGTTCAAGGGCTGGAGGAGAGTGTGATTTCCTTTTTCTACCCATGATAGACATGTGGAACCACATTCACTACTTCCTGCCAGTGTCACAAGGTGGTGTGCTGGTCATGGTGACTTTGCAAATCCAAGTCACAGTAACACCATGTGTGTAATGTCACTCTGACCGGTGCGTCCGAGTGTGTGTGACACAATCACAAGTCACAAATCACATGCACGCTCACGGCGCGGTCTTGAATAATTTACTCCGTAGGGACGCACCGATCACCTGGTGATGTTGGTCGAATACATTTGAATACATCCAGGAACATCCTTTCATAAACTTATAAAACACACTAGAATCAGGCAGAATCAAGATGTTCTAGTACAGACCAAGACTGACGGTAAATCATCTGCTTTGGTGTGTCATTTTCAAAGACAGGTTTAAATCTGAAAGTCACATATGACATTTAAATCGGTGATCCCGCACAGTCAGATTCAGAATGATTTATGCTGAATTTGATTCAGACTTCCTAAGATCTAGAAGAACGAGAGTTGTGATGAATTATTTCTTGTACATCTTGAATTCTTATCGTAATTTCAGTCATACTGAGCGACCATATGATCACAGGCTGATTCAGCAAGGTTTTTATGAAAATCAACCATCCTTGCCATCCTTTGCATACTACAAAACTCTAATTTATTCTATAATTTAGGGTCTATGTCATGTCCACTGATGATTATTATAGTTTTTCTAACAGTTTTCTTTAGAAATATCATATTTTATCCATTAATAGAATACATACTAGAATCTCACACACATATTTTGTGCAGTTTTTATTTTGCTTTAGATTTAGCATTTTTATTTTCCATAAATTACAGTTGCAATTTCCACTTGAAATGATGAGTCTTGAGGCCAAGACATCATTGCATGAGGCACACTATTTATTTTTTTTTTTTATTCATTCGATGTTTGTTTGTGCAAAAAACTTTTTTAAAAAATATAATTGAACCTAAAGGAACATGAATTTTGCTCTAAAGTTGTCTGCCCAAATGTTTGAAATTACTTTTGTAAGATAATATGAACTGCATCTATGTATGAATTTCTTAATTTTTAAAATTTAAATACATTTCCTTCTTTCCTTCTATATTGTGCAGAACTACTTCAGTGAAAATGTAAATTAGAAATTAGGCCTATAATATTTCTTTTGAACATTTTCTGGTTACTGGTGTCATACCTCCACTGGTATATTCTAAAAATGTAGCAAATATTACATTTTGTGAATAACAATTTTTAGCTACTAGTCTAATACTTTGAAAGCCCATTTCCACCACTGAATATAAAATAAAAAGGTTATATCACGCACTTCTGACTTTATAACACGCAGTTGTGAGTTTATGTCTCACAATTCTGAGAAAAAAAGACGGAATTGTGAAATATAAACTCACAACTGCTTGTTATAAAGTCAGAAGTGTATGATATAAACTTACAATTGCAAGATATAAATGCACAGTTCTGACTTTTTTCTCAGAATTGCGTGATATTAACACACAGTTATGAGTTATAAAGTAAGAATTGTGAGATATAAACTTACAATTGTAAGTTATAAAGTCAGAATTGCGTGATATAAAGTCACAGTTGCAAAATATAAATGCACAATTTTGACTTTTTTTCTCAGAATTGCGTGATATAAACTCACAATTATGAGTTATAAAGTCAGAATTGCGAGATATAAACTCACAGTTGCAAGACACACACTCAGAATTCTGACTTTTTTTCTCAGAATTGCGTGATATGAACTCACAGTTATGAGTTATAAAGTCCGAACTGTGAGATATAAACACAATTGCAAGATATAAGCTCAAAATTTTGAGTTTTTTCTCATAATTGCATGATATTAACACACAATTATGAGTTATAAAGTCAGAATTGCGAGATATAAACTCACAGTTGCAAGACACAAACTCAGAATTCCGCCTTTTTGTTTTTTTAGAATTGTGCGATATAAACAATTACAAGAATTACAAGCGAATTTATATCTCGCAATTCTGACTTTTTTTAATTTCTGAATTCATTTCTGATTTTTTTTCTGACAACTGTGTAAAAAAATAGTCAGAATTGTGAGATATAAACTCAGAATTGTGACATTATTTCGCAGAATTGCAAGTTTATATGTCACAATTCTGACCTTATAACTTGAGTTTATATCTCAATTCTGAGAAAAAAAAAAATCAGAAATGTGAGTTTGTATCACGTAATTCTGAAAAAAAAAAAGTCAAAATTGCAGGATAAAATGTTTTTTTCTTTCCAAATGTATCTACTTTTTCCAGAGTGTATTTTTCCCCAATTTAGCACAAAGTCCACATCAGGACTATGGTACAAGATTCTACATAACGGAAATGTAAACATTTCATTGCAAAATCTTGTTTCTTTGCCACCTTAAAAACACACAGATACAACACCCATGATGTTTATTCTGTAGCTTTACACCTGTGTACAGCTTTACTGAGAATAGGAGTCTTATCTTATCTTATCTGTGGTTCCTACTGTCAAATTCCACCTTTTTCCATATCCCAACTGCTTGCTTTTTCTGCTTCTGGGTAATGAGGAGACTCAGTGGAAACAGGGATTTAGTGGTGCAAGCGTGCTAAACCCCATTGGCAAACAGGTGTGGCTGCAACTGCACTGCGAATTGGGCCTCAGACGGTCCTCGCCCGGTTTGTCCCCCAAATTCATCTTTATCCCCCCTTCTCCGCCCTCTTTACACACTCGTTTGACTCGTTTCATGATAAAGTATGCATGAAAATTAGGCTGCATTGTGTATGTGGTCTGAGTGACCTCTGACCTTTCAAAACCCAGCCACGTCCAGAGGACAGACTGCATGCATGTCTACCGCCCGGGCACTCCCTGCATGCAGGTCTGCACCGATACCAGCACACGTCCTTCTTTTTGGTAACAGTGCTGTAAAGAGAAGATATCCTGTTCTTAGAGTTGAAAAAAAAATGTGGGAGGGAACATATGATCAAAGATCAAGCAGTTCATTTAAGGACAACAATGACAGCAGTACAAAATAATCTGTACAGTTTGCACAACATGTACAGTTACGATGCCAGTCCTGATCAAGTATGAAAATTTGCTTTAATCCGAAACAGAGTTCAGAGTGCACTGAGAGTATTCCAGGCTAATGGAAGCATGTGCTTCCTTACACAACGCTGGCACTTCTCCAAACATCCGTGTGCTGGAGTTCGGGGAGTTTAGGGCATAGATCAAGTTTAGATATACACTTGTCCTGCAGCTGTGTGAGTGAGTACTTTATGGATGCATGCGTGTTTATATATGTGTGAATGAACGCTGTCTCTTGATAGGGGCAGTTTCTAGGAATCAGTCTAGGAATACTGTGAACCTTTGCACAGTGCTCGGTCCTCTACCTGGAAAAGGTTTCTGTGGGAAAGGCATGTCCAAACATAAAACTCCCCTTGCAGACACGCTATACTTGTTCATAAGGGCAGGTGATTAATCAAGAATTGTTAGAGTAAGTGTTCCCATTAAACCCACAAAAAATCTAAGTTTATGTGTTTTTCATAGATATTGACATGGTTTCTAAGAAAAATCGACTATTAAAATCCAAGATTTATCTCTCATTTGAAAATGTATTACAGTTTTTCTCGATTGCTAACTGAAAATTGTAGAAACCTGTTGATTTCTGAAGGGTCCCAAAACACCAACGTAGGTACACACTTACCCTATATGCCGACCCGAGACCAGTTTTGACGGATTGCTCAAAGAAATTTAGATAAAGGAATGGTTTGTTTAACTAATCCTGAGTACTGCTTTTATTTAGCTGTTTTCTGCAGCCGACTGGCTGGTTATTTAGGCCAGGAGAGTTAATCTCTCTTACCGGCAAATCTAATAATAGTCTCTGCTGTGAAAACTCCCAAAAGAAATGGCACCAACACAGCTGTGCTATTCACTTTTAGATGAAGTGAGATCTATTGTGTGTTTACATTGTCCTGGCTATTGTTTTATAATGCTCTTGTAGTTCACCTGACAAATTTGGCACTAACAACATCTTTTTCTTTGCATGTATTTTAATAAATTATATCACATCTACCTAGTAAGCAAGCTTATTTTTTGGGTTAATTCTCTGTTTAGGTGTTACATTCATGCATTTTGCATACACTTACATACACCCATCCAGAGCTGTTTGCACTGCATACAAGATACATTTTTACTGGGATTTGAACCCACAATCTTGGTTTTGGTAATATTGCTTGCTCTACAAATATGCTACAAAAAATGGTGCTAACATTTTTTTTTTTTGCAGTTTGCAGTGCATACAAGATACACATTTTACTGGGATCTGAACCCACAACCTTGGTGTTGGTAGTATTGCTTGTTCTAGAAATATGCTACGAGAGTAATGGTGCTAACTTTTTTTTCTTTGCAGTTTGCAGTGCATACGAGATGCACTTTTTACTGGGATTTGAACCCACAATGTTGGTGTTGGTATTTTTGCTTGCTCTATAAATTTGCAAAAGGAAAATGGTGCTAACATTTTTTTCTTTGCAGTTTGCAGTGCATACAAGCTACACTTTGTACTGGGATTTGAACCCACAACCTTGGTGTTGGTAGTATTGCTTGCTCTATAAAAATGCTACAGTTAAAATGGCGCTATTTTTTTCTTTGCAGTTTGCAGTGCATACGAGAGGCACTTTTTACTGGGATTTGAACCCACAACGTTGGTGTTGGTAGTATTGCTTGCTCTATAAATTTGCAGCAGGAAAATGGTGGTAACATTTTTTTTCTTTGCAATTTGCAGTGCATGCAAGATACAGTTTTTTGCATTCTCTGGGATTTGAACCCACAACCTTGGTGTTGTGGATTTTACTTGCTCTAGAAATATGCTACGAGAGTAATGGTGCTAACATTTTTTTCTTTGCAGTTTGCAGTGCATATGAGATACACTTTTTACTGGGATTTTAAACCCCTACCTTTGGTGTTGGTAGTATTGCTTGCTCTACAAATATGCTACCAGAAAATGGTGCTAACATTTTTTTTTCTTTGCAGTTTGCAGTGGATACGATATGCACTTTTTACTGGGATTTGAACCCACAACCTTGGTGTTGGTAGTATTGCTTGCTCTATAAATTTGCAACAGGAAAATGGCACTATTTTATTTTCTTTGCAATTTGCAATGCATACAAGATACAGTTTTTATGCATTCTCTGGGATTTGAACCTACAACCTTGGTGTTGGTAGTATTGCTTGCTGTACAAATATGCTACAGGAAAATGGGGCTAATATTTTTTTCTTTGCAATTTTCAGTGCATACAAGATAGACATTTTACTGGGATTTGATCCCACAATCACGGTGTTGGTAGTATTGCCTGCTCTACAAATATGCTGCAAGAAAATGATGCTAACATTTTTTATATGCAATTTGCAGTGCATGCGAGATACAGTACACTTTTTACCTGGATTTGAACTCTCAACCTTTATGTCGGTAGAACTGCTTGCACCATTGCTCTAGAAAAAAATGTCAACCCCCAACTTTGGTGTTATTAATATTGTTTGCACCATTGCGACACTAACTGTTTTTTTTTTCTTTTCATGTACTATTCACTTTGGATAAAAGTATGAACAAATGTTATCTCCACAACCTTGATATTAGTAGTACTGCTTGCACCATTGCTTTATAAGTGTTAAACTTTGACAAGTGACTCAAGCTCACATTGTGCCAGTTACTAATATATATATATATATATATATTAAAATAAATATAACAACTAATTTAAACAACTTTGGGGAAAAAAGTAATTAATAAGAATCATTATTTTATTTTATTTTATTTTATTTTTTTGTTTGTTTGTGTGTGACTAAGTGATTAGCTAGTGATCATTTCCTGCAATGGTTCATTTAGGTCCATGACACTCTGTTCGCTACAGAGGCCTGGCTACAGTCTGATGACATTGTCTAGTGTCTGTAAATGAGGCCAGTTGAGCATTGGCCCAATTACATGCATTTAGCAAAGACACACACACAGCCTTTCTTACACTCCAACAGCTCATTTGCCTTGGCCAGTTTGCCGACTGACCTCAGATGCTTTGGTCTTTTCAAAATCTATTCTCTCATTCAGCCCTTGAAATAAATTCCCCCCAAACTCAGGCATAACCCTGCAGGATATATGACCATCCTCTTATGCACTCCGGTTTCTGCACTCATCTCAGAGATGATTTGAGGATTTGGATCTCTTTGCCTTTTTCTCCTGGCAGCATGCTGAGCTTTTTTTTTTTTTTTTTTTTTTTTACATCTGTCCTCTTCTGCACTCCTTGCACACTTGGGAAGAATATGAGAAGATTTTTCACAGTGCGTGCTGCTAATTGGTAGGTACACCCAGTACAGACTGAGCAGAATGGGAGGGACTGTTTTCCAGGTACAGTATATCAGAAGAATGTGATATGCTATGCTGCCATAAAACCAAAAGATAAAACCAAAATATGTCTAATTAAATATATATAATATTAAGATTTGGGTGTATGTATGTGTGCATATCTCACACACATACTCTTGAGGTTAGCCTATAATTGTAATGGGGATATATTGAAATAGTTTTGCACAGTCAGATCTTGGGAAATTAACTTACATAATTATACACCCTATTTTGGGTGTCCTTCACACCCATAATCAAATTCCAACACCTATCTGCAAGGCCCCATCTGTTCATCATACCTAGTTAAGTACCCTTTGTCCTAACATATTTGCTTCATACAAAGCTCATTAAATGCAATATCAACATTTTAACTGTGTCTGCAGTGTTCATTTAATTTCCGTTTGTAAATGTTCTGATGTGTTTCTGAGGGGACAGTCTCCACGCTGCTTGTATTTGTTGTTGTTTGTGGGTCACTCTAGGTTACGAGGGTTAAGTTGAGTAAGACAGGTGAGAGATTTCACCTGCCTTGTGGTCTCTGGCATTATGTGATCCTGTGCTGGTGTTGCCTGGTGTGTCATTTTACAGATTGCTGTGGATTTGCAGCTTACTGTTTGGGTCACAGTGGTTTCTATGGAATCAGTTTACTAAACACTTGAACTTTATTATGCATCAGTGAAGAATGACTGAAGGACAAATTGAGCCCAAAATATAATAGAATTTACAAGCAATAAATAAATAAAACACACACACACACACACACACACATATATATATATAGAGAGAGAGAGAGAGAGAGAGAGAGAAGTTGAGTTAGACCTGAATCTGACTCAGGACTCTGAATTCTTGGCATTGTTTAGTCTAGTTCAACTGAATTTGCTGTGTCTTCAGAGGACATAAAATTGTACAGGGACAGGTTATTGAATTAGAAGTACGTGATCAACCAAGAGTTAATTGATTAGATTGTGAAAAACACCAAATTGTGTTGTGTAACATCAGTGCAGTCTCTCTGGAGGAGCCAGCACTCAGTATGTACTGGATCTGTGTGTCTTGCTAGGAAAGTTTAAATACAAGGGACATTACATTTGTAAATAGCACAAGACACTAAGACATCTAAAATTGAAATAAAGCGTGGGCTTGGACCCTTGTGACACAGCTGTTACTCAGCGTCATACAAACATAATGTGAGCTGCTTGTAAGCTCTGAGGAGTCACAATTCCCAGTCCGTGATAAAATGAGCCCGTCTCATGCTCTCATTAGCTTGTATATAAATGTCACAGTGAGTGTCACACTGGAGCTTTGTGACCTCTTGAGATAAACACACATTGTGTGTTCCTAATCTGAAGAGCTGCTTCAGGAGAGAAATCTTACAGTCCTGTTCAACTTATTACAAACAGTACATGAGATCTTGTGGGAAACTAAAATAGCACACAGTACAGCATTCAAACTAAACGCTCATTGTGTTTTTCACTGTTCACTGTTGTTTTTAGTCTGTTCTGTTCATTGAAGATAGGTGGACGGACGGACGGACGGACGGACGGATGGACAGACAGACAGACAGACAGATAGATAGATAGACAGATAGATAGATAGATATTTTTCTTTTTAATGATTTGTTTGCTATACCATCTTGATCTAAATTATAGATGTACGGACAGATGGACAGAGAGACAGATAGATAGACAGATGTATAGATAGATGACAGACAGACAGACAGACAGATAGATAGATAGACAGATGTACAGATAGACAGACAGACAGACAGACAGACAGATAGACAGATAGATAGATAGATAGATAGATAGATAGATAGATGGACATACAGACACATGGACTGACAGATAGATAGATAGATATATAGATAGATAGATAGATAGATAGATAGACATACAGACACATATGGACGGACAGATAGATAGATAGATAGATAGATAGATAGATAGATAGATAGATAGACAGATAGACATACAGACGCATATGGACGGACAGATAGATAGATAGATAGATAGATAGATAGATAGATAGATAGATAGATAGATAGATAGATAGACAGATAGACAGATAGACACATATGGACGGTCAGATAGATAGATAGATAGATAGACAGACAGACAGAGATATTTTTCTTTTTAATTATTTGTTTGCTATACCATCTTGATATAAATTATTTATTTTATTTAGAAAATAATCATATTTAAATGTTATGCATTAAATACATAATTGTCACAATCTCATGAGGCCCCTGTTGTTCTATTGCAAGACTCCGAATTCAAGTAAAACTTTTAAAAATAATATAATTTTGACTGTTTCCTTGGAAATCATGTGAGCGATCTTAGTGATTGTGTGACTTTTTGTTGTATGTGTGGTTTCTGTGGTTACTAGACCGATTAACAGTAGGGTGACTGTAGTGAGACGTCCAGGAGAGAGAGTGCTGACTCAGACTTTCCAAAGACCATCTTACAGTCCTGCTCAGACCATGACCCATAATTCCCTACTGCAGCCTGTGCCAAGAGGGAACCCCTGTGTAGTAAAACAGTCAGGCTGAGCCAGCTGCCTCTCCTTCAGTCAACCATTCCCAAACAACACGGTTACCATGACCCTCTCCCATAGCAACCCACAACCGCTGTGACTGCCTGTCTGACAACAAACAGGGCTGGCTAGACAAATATAGGATTACATAAACTGTGTAACGCTTTCCAAAATCTAGCGTTATAATGTTAAAACAGGATATTTGTTTTCCTCCTTTAATTTCACTCTGTTTTCACAATTGTATTGCCATGGTGACAGACACAAGAGTTACTTCTTGTCCTGCCCTGTCGATCGACAACCCCACGAGGGCTGCGGTAATTCCTTGGAAAGAAATTTATCACACAAACTTCCTTTGGTACAAGAATAAGCTGTTCCAATGAAGTTTGGCATGGATGGTTGTGTTCTTGAAAGATTACATGAATAAGTTTCTGTTTTTAAGAGACAAACACTGTTCAAACATTTAGGCTTGATAAGATTTTTATTGTTTTTAAAAGTGACTCTTACATTAAAGACTCTTTCTGAATAAAAAGTCAGAACTGCGAGACATAAACTCAAAACTGCAAGAAATAAAGGCAGAATTGTGAGATGTAAAATCAAAATCGCAAGAAATAAAGTCAGAATTTTGAGATATAACCTCGCAATTGCAGGAAAAAAGTCAGAACTGCGAGAAAAACTCACAATTGTAAGAAAAAAAGTTGGAATTGTTAGATATACCCAAGTTTATATCATGCAATTCTGGAGAAAATAAATAAAAATTAAAGTATTAAAAAAAACCTTACTGACCACACTGAAACTCTATGCATACATGAGAATCCATGATTAGTAAGAAAGACAAGAACTAGAGAGGTTAATTTGCAAATCTTAACTGGAACCAATACAGTAGAGTTGGATATGGCAATGGCTTTGAACAGCTGAGTGATTCACCAGACTGCTAAAGCAGTTCCATAGTTTAGACTATGCCAAAAAACAAACATTACTGTCTAAGAATAACCAGCTGCACGTAGTTCTCACAGATATATTTAGTAATGTGTGTGAGAGTGACTGTACTGTATGTGCATATAAGAAAATAAAGAGAAGGAGGGGACAAATTGTTATATCTCCAGCAGGCTGTTTGGGCAGCAGCCAGTAGTGTGTGCGGTACAGTACAGTACGTCTTGCCGTTAGGAAGTGGCTATAAATATCAAGCAGAAGAATAGCATAATGGCAAGAGAAGAACTGGAAGTATTCTAGAAAAGGGCGTTTTGTTTTGATGTTGCTAGATAGGTCTGTTCTCTCCGGGTGTCCCTTGATGATTATACGTAAGTGGTTTGAAGATGCATGACTTAGCATTTCCTCCAATAAAGGATTCATTTTTCATAATATATTGAATGCTCATTTATTAATTTTTCTTGAACTTTGACTTTCACATCTAATTGCACAAGTACAGCATATTGGTGTCATGTAGGCTAATAAAATATTTTTGAATTTGAATTTGTATTTAACCTGATCACAATTCAATAAAAACCTTGTAAGTTGCCAATAATAGGTTAACGTTTTCATCTGTACGGTTATTCGGCGTATAAATGCACAGACAGCGACTAAAAGACCTATCGCGAGTTTAAGCACTCTCAAAGAAACAAAACTTTCCTTAAGATCACTTAAGCTGTTTACACTGTGAAATGACAATGTCTTACCTACATTGTACATCTGCGCTTTGTTGTTTATGACGCGAGAATGCACTAAAATGCTGAATCCAGTCCGCGAGCGCGCGCACTGAACAAAACCCGCGTTTCAGCGATGACTCATCTGAACGCCTCCGAGTGGCCATTGCATTCATAAGCTCAACAGAATCGTGTGTGATTGGTTATAATGCACAATGCTGTAACTCCTAAAAAGAAATATGAGCAGATGCCCCAATCCACATTTTTCACTTTGTTAGCAACAGATGTAATAGATTTAATTTAATTGTGCAGGAGCAGTTTTTTTTTGTTTGTTTTTTACAATTTCCCTGTGTCTGTCTCCCTATGTTTGTAATGTTGTTTGATTCATGACTCTTTAGCAAAGCCTTTTTAAAAGTCCCTATGGAGAAAAAAAAAAGAATGTGGAAAATATTTCAGGAATTCATGAAGCGAAAGGTATTCATAAGAATGTTAAATGTAACTGAATGGACTATTTTAGCCAATATTTCAATCCAACATTAGGATCCATCTGAATTAAAATACCTTATAAAGCAACTGCTCATGTAGTAGACAGCAGTGCAGTTTCTAGGTTTTGGAACAGAGCTAGGGTATTTTTAGATTTGTTTCGTGAGAGTTCTCAGAGTTCACCTCGTCTGTCCTCAACAACATAGATGTTGCAACTGAGCGTTAAAGACCCTCAGTGTCAAAATGAATAAATCTAGCCCTAAGGTCTGTCATCCTGCACTGTTTTTAGCCTCCTGATGTCTCTGTGCCTCTCTAGATGGATGTTTGAACTGCAACTGATGCCATTCCAACGGCATCAGTTGCTTATGCTATCTTCCATTCCAGTCAGAACTTCCAAGTTTGAAGCTGGACTTCCAACTTGGAAACTTAGTTTTTTACATGATGCATTTGCCGATTTCATCCAAAATGACACTGCATATAGCAAAAATATTTTCATGCTTATGCATTCCCTTGGAATCTAACCCATGATCTTGGCATTGCTATCAACATGCACATGTGCAAGTCCAAAACTACAAATAGCATTGCTTAGCATCGAATAGCATCATCAGCTGCAAAGAAGGCATAAGACATCACCTTTGAAGTGTCGGACAGCGAAATCTTTATGCTCATAGGTCAGCCACATCAAGCAGGAAGACACCTACCACACCTCAAAACGTGAAAATGCCATAAATTCATGTTGATGCCAAATTTAGTGATCAAATAGTCCGCAGCATGTTCTTTATAAGCAATAGAGCGCACTAAGAAATCACCGAAAGTAGAATGGAATGTCTCGAGTGAGTATTCTCTGCAGAGTAGTATGATTAGTTCTTTACTTGAACCCAAAGTACAGAGAAGCACAGAGAGTGCTTTGAGGTGTATATCTGATGCATTCTTGATTGCCACAGACCAAAACACACTGTGTCCTGATTTTTTTTTTTTACTCACAGGCTTCAAAAACAAAGGCTCATTTGCTGAACATTTTCTGTGAGGGGAAAAAAAATCGGAAAAAGAAAAGTAACTGTTTCCAAACCCCTCCTGTTTTTCCCCCATATCATTCTTGTTTTCTCATCTTTTCCTACCTATTTTTTGCTGGTGTTGTTTGCTGATACATTACTGATATTTTTCTGTGCTGTCGTGGACTCTGCACACACACACACACACACACACACACACACACAGACTGCCCATGACTGCTGTCCATGTTAGCTATTAATAGACTAAGCTCTGCATGAATGCAACCACAAAAAATGATGCAATAATCCTGTTTTTTTTCTACTTTTACATTTGGATTTGCAGTGACTACCTAAACCAAATGACCTTAAGTTTCTCCGAACTTGTATAAACACAATGGGGGAAACTAAATATTTTCTGGTTCCTATTGACTTCCATAGTATTTTTTTCCATTTCCATTGTACTCAATGGGGACCCGCAGCCGTTTTTCTTCAAAATATCTTTTTATACAGGAAACTCAAATAGGTTTGGAACAACTTGAGGGGGAGTGAATGATCACAGACTTTTAGTTTTTGGCAGAACTATCCCTTTCAAGTGAAATTCGACAACAAAACATGACACTGTGACACACTTAGGCATCAGTGCTGGTTTTCCCCACAGACATGTTCTCTCAGAAGAGGTCTGAACCTGTTGTGTACACGTTAATTAAGCTCCTCCTAGAACACTGTGTCATGCCAAGTCTCAATTTCCTAGCATTTCTTTAAAGATGAAGTGTGCCACTTCTTTGCCACTTGCATCGCTGGAATTGTTTACTTAGCGCTCACTCATCTGTTATTGGTGGCACAAACGAATAGCCCCGCCTCAAACGCATGCTATTGGCTGAGCCATTGTTACTACGTCAGGCTACTAAGGTTCTTCAAAGAAACGGGGAGATGTTTTGAAAACACGGTGGCACTAAGATTGTTTAGGAAATCAAACGGCTTCTTTAAAGTAAAATGGCTTTCAGTCAAGTCAGCTCATTTGGCAGCCATATTGGTTATCGTTTTCTGAAGGCAATAGACATATGAAGGAAGATTACATCTCTAGAAGATTACATTTCAAAAACATTTAAATCAGAAATCAAATCTGAGATCCCACATGATACTAGGTGTCTTTTACTGCTGTTTACAAAACATTAATTGTTAGGTAAATGTACTTGTTTATGTTGTATTGCAAAACCTGTTTGCAGCTATGGAGGTGGAATACAGGTAAGGTTAGGACAGGTTTCGTGATACAGGTAGGTTTAAGGGTGCAAGGGAGTATTCTTAAAAATGAGTGCACTGCATAAACATATATGTGCACAATAAGTGCATTGTATCAAATGATTAAAAGTTAGTACATAGTAGTTAGGAACACTTAATACGAAGCGTATCCAAACTGGACCACAACAGTGGTATCACAAATGTGCTTCTTTAGCTTAAATCAGGCTAAAATATATATGTTTAGAGTAAACAGTCAGTGCAAATAGTGTCTTGCTTTTAACTGAAAAGTGGGACTTCCTTTCCAATAGAATCCTTCTGTTAGATTTTCTATGAGTCATCATGTACTTCTTTAAAGCGTTTATTAACACATAATGATTTAAAACGTAAGTAAAACGTAAATCTTTTAATTTAACATTATTACAAAGTGGACTTTTTAAAAGTGTACTCAAAGGGACAGTTCATCAAAAAATGAAAATTACCCCATGATTTACTAACCCTCAAGCCGTCCTAGGGGTGTATGACGTTCTTCTTCATCTGAGTACAACTGGAGTTACATTAAAAATGTCCTGGCTCTTCCAGGCTTTATAATGGCAGTGAATGGCTGTTGAGATTTTGAAGTCCAATAAAGTGCATCCATCCATCATGAAAAGTACTCCACATGGCTCTGGGGGTTTAACAAAGACCTTCTGAATCGAACTGATGCATTTGTGTAAGAAAAATATACATATTTAAAACTTTATTAACCTGGAATCTCTAGCTTCCGCTAACTGTTGTACACGCAATCACGAGAGAGTTATACTAGAATATGCTAGTCTCGTGAGAACTAAGTTTTGTTTATGGCAAAGGAAAACCAGTCTCCTCTTGGCTTATATTGAAATCCTTTAAAAAATGTTTTATTTTTTTAACAAATCCTCATTTTGTAGGGTAGACCGGGTTGGTACAGTTGGTACAGGGGTACATTTGATACACCTTTAAATAACTTGCGTACACAGGAACCCTGAGCCATGATTTTTGCTCCACACATGTGTATTAGTGTAAATTTAAAATATGTGCGTCTTTCCATTCCGAAGATGTCAGCAAAAGTTTTTTTTCCAAGATTCCAAGAATGAGATTTTCATTTCACCATGTCCCTTTCACACTGAACAGCTTACACCCTTAAAAAATCCTTACATGAATTGCTAAAATTAATTTACATTTTTGTAAACTTTAGTCTGTGCTCTGAAAACTGACATATTGCATGACTCTGTGCCATGCAAGGTCACTGTAAAATCTAGAGAAATGTTCAACGTGGTCAGCGGGGTACAGTTGAGAAACAATGTATCATTTAATTTATTATGTTTATTGCTATTATGTTTATTAGGTTATTGTTTGCATTTTATCTGTTTGCAATAGTTCAATGTTTTTTTTACTGTTTACTGTACTTTTCAACTGTTACTATTAAAATGATGAACTGAAATTAAATATTGTATCCCTGTTTGCCATTACTGTACAATATTTTACCTTTTAACTAAACAAATAATCAAATAAAATACTGAATGGAAATAAAAACTGTTGAATTTTTATTTTCAAAGGTATTTTATGTTTGCAATGAACTAGTTAGGCAGATTTACAGCATTATGGATGTGTGTCTCTACTGTACTCAGGTCTTGTTCCAACTATACCCGACATGGGTACAGTTGGAACAAAAAAACGTCTTGTGTTTATGAGCTAATTGTGGCAAATATGACCTGCTTATGGATGTTAATAATTATTAATATTTTTGTAGACAAGTAAAAGAAATGTCATATTAAAAATCACTTCTTTTCAGTCCCTAGTTTTGGTGTGGTAATGGAAAAAAGTGTACAAATTGTATCCGGTCTACCTCTTCAAAATATCTCCTTTTTTGTGCAGTAGAAGAAAGAAACTCATACAGGTTTAAAACAAACAACATGAGGTGAAGCACACATATGTATGCATGTGTATAAACATGATGACACTAACAAAAATGCCCCAAAACAAAACTGGACAGTACTCTCCCATTGTTTCCTGTTGGAGGATATTGCACAATAGCTGTGGCCTATGCACAGAGTAGGGTGGTCGGCACCTCCCTACCATGTTGTTTTGGCCGATACCTGCCGTGCGACTGGCTGGGGCTGGCTGATTGTAACCTCAAGTCTTAAAAGCGAACAGAGGGAGACAGGAAGAAGACAGAACGTTCCAGGATACCGTGAACTTTATTTTACTAGAGGAGGGGTTGGAGGAGCATGCAGGCACTAAGCTAAAAGGACACAGAGAGAGCAGCTCGCAAGAGCGGCTTGTTCTTTTGGCGGTTTTGCAGACAAACATCTGATGAAGTGTAACTAGCCAGTCAGTGATTTATCCAGATGAACTGGATGTTTTTTTCCTGCACAGACGCCAGACATACAGAGTGTTCTGCTGTTCTGACATTTCCACATTCATGCTTAGATCATGTTTTCGAATAATTGTTCCCATACACTCATATTTCAAAAACATTTATTATTTTCTTTTGTGCAGAATGGTGGGCTGCTGATGCATATTTGCAATGTTCAAATATACAAGAAAAAAAACTTGTAAATGTAAATAAAATGTATACACCCTCAGGCAATCCAAGATGTAGTTTGTTTCTTAATCAGAACATTTGGAGAAATTTAGCATTACATCACTTGCTCACCAATGGATCCTCTGCAGTGAATGGGTGCTGTCAATATGAGAGACCAAACAGCTGATAAAAACGTCACAATAATCCACAAGCAATCTACACCACTTCAGTCCATCAATGAACATCTTGTGAAGCGAAAAGCTGTGTGTTTTAAGAAACAACTTTTAACTTCAAACCATTGCTTACTGCTAAAATTCTGCTAAAAAGAGTCCATAACCCATATTGTTTTTTTCCAGTGAAAAAGTCATCTCGTCTGAGTCAGGATAGAAATATGCACAGCTCAAGCACCGTTTACAAGTGAAAACAGTCCAAAACATCTCTAATATGTTGGTGAATTTTGCTGTGAGAGGACAACAGGGGATGGACTTTTTCACTGGAGGAGGCGTTGTTATGGATTATGAACTCGTATTTTGGCCTGAAGTGATGGTTTGAAGGTAAAAACATCTTAAAGATGAATTTATTTTTCACTTCACAAGACATTTATTGATGGACTGGAGTGGTGTGGATTACTTGTGGATTACAGTGATGTTTTTATCAGTTTGGATATTTTGATGTTTGGACTCTCATTCTGACGGCACCCATTCACTGCAGAGGGTCCACTGATGAGCAAGTGATGTAATGCTACATTTCTCCAAATCTGATGAAGAAACAAACTCATCTACACATTGGATGACCTGAGGATAAGTAAATTTTCAGCAAAATTTCATTTTTGTGTGAACTATTCCTTTAAACAGATAAGAATCAACACTTCACTGCTTTGCAAGTAATGTAAAATGAAAACAAACAGTAAAAAAAAACACTTAAGGAATGCAATGCATTTCATGCAAACTATCTTTATAATCCAAATGTGCACTGTTTTATAGCAGTACAGTTTGTTTGAATGTGAATAGGCATTGAATGGAAAGTTTTACTAACATACCAGGTCACCGCGACATTTAATTTAATGTGTTGCATGTGCCCGGGAAAGCTATTAACAGCAGTCACAATGACCTGTGTTCGCTTTGCATTATATAGAGGGCAGTGTGCGATTTAAGTGAGTACAGACTGATCTGTCCACAGAAAGCTGAAGTCAGCTGCCTGGCACTGGACCCTGATCAGAATGTGCTGGCCGGGTGAGATCACCCGCTCCAACGATCCTGCATTCCTCTGCTGCGCTGTCAGTGCATTCCAGACTCACAGTTCAGCCTGTCATACCTGTACTCTGACCTCACTATAACAGAGAAGGGACTGCGAGTATGTCATCATGCTCAAAATAGAAACTGAGAGCTTCTGTTTCCCTACTAACCCTGATGGATCTATGTAGGAGGCACACAGACATATGCACATGCTCCTTGAGTATATGGTTTCATTTTTATGCAATTCCATAATGACTTTTTATTTATGTATGTATTTATTAATTTATTTATTTATTTTGCATTGTGACATTTTTATTGTATTGACAACCCCAGATGTACTGTTTTAATTTTCTGATTATTCATAATAAATTCTGCAATGAAGTACATATGTATATCTTTTAAAATTTGATTGACTGACTGATTTTCCATTTATTTATGCATTTATTTATTTATTAATATAAGCAGGATTTCCAGCAGAATGGGTGGTCGCTTATTTGTGAACCTATTAAAAAGTAAATGTATTATTGTTATCCATTTAAATAGATTATTATTATTATTATTATTATTTTAATATTTTTTATTTAATTATTTTAGTATTTATTAATTTAAGTATACATTAGCCTACTATGTTAATGTGCCCCCCCAATATATATAATATAGCAATAATAATAATAATAATTAATAATAAAAATTACTGCTGTTAACTTTCAGAATAAAAATCAAGTAAACATTAACAATAGTAGTAATAATTATGA
>JAHKKF010526122.1:0-13636 GCA_019740295.1 Labeo calbasu
TGGCATTTTTTAAGGTCAGAAGTTTTTTTAGAATTATAAAAAAAGAAATGTACAATACTACTACTACTACTACTACTACTAATAATAATAATAATAATTATTATTATTATTATTATTATTATTAATTTTGCGGTGGTGTTGTCTGGCATTTTTGAAGGTCAGAAGTTTTTTAGAATCAGGTCTATTAAAAGAAATGTACGTTATAATAATAATAATAATAATAATAATAATAATTAGTAGTAGGAGTAATATTATTATTAATGTTTGGCGACGTTGTCTGGCATTTTTTAAGGTTAGAAGTTTTTGAGTCCAAATCAAATTATTGTGCATATTTTTTTTTTTGAATAATTCAAAGAAATGTATATTATATTATATTATATTATATTATATTATATTATATTATATTATATTATATTATATTATATTATTAATTTTCATGGTGGTGTTATCTGGTATTTTTGAAGATCAGAAGCATTTGATTCCTAATTAAATAGAGTTTGAACGTCTCAAATGTCCTGGAAAACAACAGCAGGGAATGTGTAGGCTGCATACTTACAGTACAATGTGTACAGGAATACTCCAATGACTGTATGCATATAAACATCACATTTTGGAATATAGCTGCAGTGGAATATCAATTTTTCATGATGCATTTGATGTGCATGTAAATGTAGTGATTAATGTCAAACTTGCAGTCTGCATCCTGATGTGCCAAGGGTGAGTAAATAAAAACAAAGAAACAGAATTACTCCTTTAAGTGATACATAACTGACAACTCCACAGAATCTCTTCGCTCTGAAACAGCGATAATATTTCCCTCTAGGCAGAGATGTGAAAATCCCCCTGGATCACATTATCATCACATACCAGCGGTTATGAGAGTTGAATGCGGTTAAAAAACAATAAAAACCATCCTCTCACCTCCTCCCATTGATGAATGTAGCGTATGAGACGGGAGAGCCTCAGCAGCCGAAGGAGACTGAGGATCTTGGTGAAGCGTACGATCCGCAGAGCGCGCGCCGTCTTGTAGAAATCCGAATCGATGCGCGTCTCCACGATGAGGAAGATGTAGTCCACGGGGATGGAGGAGATGAAGTCCACCACGAACCACGAGCGCAGATATTTGATCTTGATCTGCTGAGGGTCCAGAATGATCTCCGCGTTGTCCTCCTTCACGATTCCCGTACGGAAGTTCAGCACCAGGTCCATGAGGAAGAAGGTGTCGGAAACCACATTGAAGACGATCCACGGCGGCGTGTGCTCGTCCTTGAAGAAGGTGATGCCCACGGGAATGATGATGAGATTTCCCACCATCAGGAGCAGCATGGTGAGATCCCAGTAAAACCTGGAGGGGAATTACAGCGACAAGTCATTACTTTTCATGTTTCATGTCTAGGTGTTTTCTTCACCTTAAAAGGAGAATTAGCTTAAAATGTGACATTCTCTGACTGATCTGTCTCCCAGTCCAAGCACTGTGTCTTCATTATTGTCCTGAAGAAAGTGTATTTCAGTGATTTGAAACCTCAGGTTTAATTTCTAGTGTATTAACATGACGCTTTAGCACGGAATAACCAGAGATAGAAGGAATAAATAATATCATTATGTTTTATAAAGAACAAAAACACAGTTAAGTGGGTTCAAATAGTGCTGTGGAAAATACAAACTAAGCCTTTTTATAAATGATAACAATACTAAATTAAAATAAAAAGCAGCATTTCAAAGATTTCTCCTACAGAACACTGAAACTGTCAGTCAGGCATGTTGGAATTCAAAATGTAACATTTAAATTTTAAATGTAACAGTTGAATTGAAAATATGAGTACATAATCCATGAAAAAGTCTATCCCCTGTTGTTTCTCACATCAAAATCCAGAGCTGTTTTGGCTAGTAAACGGTGCTTGATCTGTGCAGATTTCTCTTCTGATTCAGACCAGACCACTTTTTCACTGGAGGAAGCATTATTACGGATTATGGACTTTATGGTTGGACTCTCATTCTGACGGCACCCATTCACTGCAGAGGATCCATTGGTGAGCAAGTAATGGAATGACACATTTCTCATAATCTGATAAAGAAACAAACTCATCTTGGATGGCCTGAGGGTGAGCACAATTTCAGCAAATTTTCCTTTTTGGGTGAACTACTCCTTTAACCAACACCACTAAAATCCTTCAATCAACCGGTGGTGTTCTCTACTTCGAACTAGCGCAAAGGCACGTCATTTTAGTGACTCGCAGTCAGACTATCAGCAGAAATGTCCACACTGCAGCTTACTCGAGACATAAAACACACAAGCATGTGGTCACTTAATTACAAACATGCATCAAAGAGCATACGTATAAAATAAAGTACTGTGGGAAAAAAGAAATGCCTAGGTCAGCTAAGCCGATTTATCTGGTGACCGGGTTAAGAACAGATTATGATCAGTTAAGAAGATTTTATTTCTTGTTACCAGTATAAAGTATGTTTTGGATGCTTTCATGCTGGTTTTAGCATTGTTCAGTCTGGTTTACACACAACAACACCATCATGACCTGGTTAGTTAGTTTTCACTCTGTATTTTAGTCTTGTTTTCCAGAGTAAATATCTAAACATTCTTAAATTCAAATGCATTTATTCAAAATGCAAAATGACAAATGTGACCCTGGACCACAAAACCAGTCTTAAGTAGCACGGGTAAATTTGTAGCAATAGCCAACAATACATTGTATGGGTCAAAACGATTTTCTTTTATGCCAAAAATCATTAGGATATTAAGTAAAGATGATGTTCCATGAAGATATTTTGTAAATTTCCTACTGTAAATATATTAAAAAACAATTTTTGATTAGTAATATGCATTGCTAAGAGCTTCATTTGGGCAATTTTCTCAATATTTTGATTTTGTTGCACCCTCAGATTCCAGATTTTCAAATTGTTGTATCTCAAATATTATCTTAACAAATCACACATCAATGAAAAGCTTATTTATTCAGCTTTCAGATGATGTATAAATCTCAATTGGACTCAAAATGTAACATTTACATTTTAAATGTAACAGTTGAATCGCAACATTCCACCCACAGTGCTACATTGTAACAATTATCCAGACACCCTGTAACATTTGTTACATTTGAAGTGATCTGCAGTGATACATACAGAAACCAACAGCACTGCCATTTAAAGTGATTGTTTACTCAAAAATGTCAAAAATCATTAGGATAGTAAGTAAAGATCATGTTCCATGAAGATATTTTGCAAATGTCCTACCGTAAATATATAAAAACTTATTTTTGATTAGTAATATGCATTGCTAATAACTTCATTTGGACAACCTTAAAGGTGATTTTCTCAATATTTAGATTTTTTGTTGCACCCTCAGATTACAGATTTTCAAATAGTTGTATCGCAGCCAAATATTGTCCTAACAAACCATACATCAGTGGAAAGCTTATTCAGCTTTCAGATGATGCACAAATCTCAATGTTAAAAAATTGACCCTTATGACTGATTTTGTGGTCCTGGGTCACACCTGAGGTTTAGGCATAAAACAAGACCAAATATTTGCCAGTGGGTTCAGAAAAATCTAATTAACTCAAAGGGAAAACAAGTTTATTTTTCTGACCCCACTAGCAAAAATGTGGTCTTGTTTTAAGCCTCAACCTCACTTCTTGATTTAAGAATGTTTAGATATTTCTACTAGAAAACAATACAAAAATACAAAGCAAGAACAGCAAGAAGGACCAGAACTGTTCTTCCAAAATCAGTAAAAGACATTCTTAGAAGCAGATTAAAAAAACTGCCAAAAAGGACATCGCTCATGCAGATAAACAGAGTCTGCAACACAAAATTCATATCCAGATTTTTCATGAGCTCACAGAAATCACATTAAACATCGCACATGAGAGCATGAATCATAATTATTCTGAATGCAAATGCATGCACACACCTTTGTGACTAAGGAAATTCAAATTAAATAAATTCAAATTCTGTTCGCTGAGGATTCAGCTTATGAATCGTAAGCGGGATGCACTTGAGATTTCAGCTATGAATTATGTTCGGAAAGTCATGACGCTGAATTCCTCACCGATCTCCACGGTAAACACTGGAGTTTAATGCATGCGGCGCGACCTCTCCCATCCTCAGGAGCGTCCACGTGCATGTGTGTGTGTTTAGTTATAAATTGCACTCTTGGCCCAGTTGGTAATTGAATCTAGATTGGCTCTGTTGTTGGGTGATATATCCTCGCCGCTCTATAGATTGCATAGAGAGAGAAGGTCAGTGTTGTGAACGGCTCGTCTGGTTCTGGTTGATTTACCCACCCAAGTTTAGGAAGCCCATAAAAATCCATTGCCGGTGTGAAAGCCAATTTAAAGCAGGCCGGGCAAAGTAAACGAAAGCGGTTCGATTTTCTGGTACTTGTGGAGATTTTCCGCTGAACTCAAACAGCCATCGTTCATTATTATTTATTCGTTGTTTCTTTTAACAGGAACATTTTGCTATTTGCGGACGAATCACTGCATCCTGAATAAACACTAATTATAGTGAAATTACACTTACACACACAACTGTCTGTGATTCCTGAGCTGTGATGAGGATGGATTACAACACACACACAAGGAAAACACTGACAGTAATTGGAATTCTTCAAAGTAGCGAGGGAATCCGGCGATTCGGATCGCTGTCAGGGTGTGTGTTATATTTAGTGTGACGTTTCTGACACTGTTCGCTTCAGCTGAGGTTTAAAACCCAAGAGAACCAAACGCACATCACAGGAACGGCACATTCAACACTCACAACATTTGTTCTTCAACCTCACTATTCCCTAGCACACACACACAAGCTAATATGCAATCCACATTCGCCATTCACTGTCAGTCCGCTTGTGTCTCTGGTCACGGTGATGATTTAACTAGGTATTTCTGACGAAGTTTCCGAAGTGCAAACGTTTGAAATCTAGGCTTTTACAAGCAGCAGAGCAGCTATAAAGTTGATAAGGTCACTGTTATTTGATCCTGTGATAAGTGTTTTTCTTGTTAAAGGTGTCATACATGATTTCAGCCTTCTGTCACTATGAAAGCATGTTTCCACCACAAAATAAAAACCAATAAAGTAATTTTGACTTGCAACTCTGAGAAGAAAAGCCTGGAATGTGAGATATAAACTCACAATTGCGAGAATTGTGAGATAAAAAGTTGCAATTACCTGTTTTTTTAAATGTGACAACTCAGAATTCTAAGGGAAAAAGTCAGAACTGTGAGATATAAATTCAGAATTAAGAAATGAAAACTCTAAAAAGTCTAAATTCTAAGTTTACATCTGGCAATTCTGGTTTTTTGACCTCTGACCTTGCAATTATGTATTTATTTTTGAAAATCTGAGAAAAAAGTCTGCCTTTGTTTCCATGGTGTTTTTGTTTTTCGAAATTGGAGGATGTGAACAGAGAAAAATCAGAATTGCAAGATATAAACTAAAAACTCAAAACATCTCATGAAGAAAAATATAACTTCTGTCACTGCAGTCACAACATAAAAGTGTTGAAATTGTTAACTAAAATTAAAACTAAAATAAAAATATTTTTTTAATAAAGCTAATAAAATGAAACAAATATTTACTGTATTGAAAACTTATACTTAAATGAAAAATGAATTAGAAATGTTGCATTGGCAACTAAATAAGTTTACATACTATACTATAACTGCTAAAAATTTATATAAAAATACATTCAAGCTAAATATATATAAAAAAACAAAACACTAAAAGTACTAAAACTTAAAACTAAAAAGAAAATTAAAAATACAAACATGAAATAAAAAATTAAATAATAATAGTAAAACAACACTTTTATATGTGATACTGGACCACAAAAAAAAAAAGGTTCAAAACATTTTTGAAAGCCTAATAAATAAGCTTTCCATTGATTATATGGTTTGTAAGGATATGACCATATTTGGGTGAGATACAACTATTTGAAAATCTAGAATCTGAGGGTGGAAAAAAAAAATACTGAGAAAATCGCCTTTAAAGTTGTGCAAATGAAGTTCTTAGCAATGCATATTACTTACCAAAAATTACGTTTTGACATATTTACAGTAGGAAATTTACAAAATATCTTCATGGAACATGATCTTTACTTAATATCCTAATGATTTAAAAAAATCGATTATTTCGACCCATACAATGTATTTTTGGCTATTGCTACAAATATACCTGTGATACTTAAGACTGGTTTTATGGTCCAGGGTCACATATAACCACCACCAGACTGGACAAGTTTTTTTTTTAAGACATCAGACAAATAAGGAGGGTAATATAAATGCAAAGTTCTTACATGAATTCTCTAAATCATCTTTTTGAGATGGATCTTCTATTTAAGACTGAATAATCTTCTGTTTATGAGTTACTGATGTAATTCTTGTCAAGTTTATTAGAGGTGTTTGTGTTCATCTAGCAGATGTTTTGTGCATGTATGTGAACGTTGTGATGGACAACATTCTACCTTAACCAGGCAGAAATCTGGCCTGTTTTATTATGGATAGAATCCCCAACATGGAGAAATGCCGCTCTAAAAACAGCAAGCGTGTGTGTGCATTTGTGTACGTGTGTGCATTTAACAGTCAATCTCATGTTCCGAGACAGAAATAGACTCCATCCAGTATTTACAGTGGTTTCGCTCTCTCTCGTGGCACACGGCGTTTCTCTGACGTTAGACTATGAATTCCCCACACATTCAGAGAGAAGAAGAAAACAAGAGAGGGAAGACAACATACGACAGGAGGAACAGAGACAAAGACACACAGAGGGATCGAGCGAGTCTCACAAACCTGTCAAGAACAAGCCTGAATTTCAACAAAATCAAAAGGAAAGAAATAAGAAATGATATTTTTTAAAGGTAAAGTTTGTACTGTAAAGTTTTTGCCACTAGCGGCACCAAACAAAATTGAAAAAATGTTTTCAAACAGGTTTCTGAAACAGATCAATGTTTTTTTTTTTGAAAGTACCAAGTACTGTTAGGTGGAATTAGCCAACAAATAACTGAATTTCTGCAATCAGATTTTATTTTAACATCTATAAATTACACAATCCACCTTCAAGGAACATGAAGCCTACTTAAGGATATTTTTTAAACACATTTATCCCTGTACTGTAATACAGAACAAAATTAGTTAAATTCACTGAAACTATATATATACTACTATTCAAAAAACTTAGGGTAGGTATTTTTTTTATTCATCAAGGATGCATTAAATTGATCAAAATTGTCAGTAAAGACATTTATAATGTTCCAAAAGATTTCTGTTTCTAATTAATATTGTTCTTTTGAACTTTCTATTCATCTGTGAATCCTAAAAAAATAAAATTCATCATGATTTCCATTTATATTCATTAATATTTTGCAGAACAACTGTTTTCGACATTGCTAATAATCAGAAATGTTTCTTGAGCAGCAAATCAGCATATTAGAATGATTTCTGAAGGATCATGTGACACTAAAGACTGGAGTAATGATGCTGAAAATTCAGCTTTGATCATAAAAATAAATTACAGTTTAACAGATATTCACAGCTATTTCAAATTGTAATAAAATTTCATGAATTTTACTGTATTTATTGTATTTTTGATTTAATAAATGCAGCCTCTGTGAGCATAAGAGTTGTCTTTTAAAAATATAAAAAATCTTACTGATCTCAAACTGATATACAAAAAAAAAATAATAAATACAATTGTTGTGAAGAGAAAGTCACAATGCAAAAAAACAAAATTATAAAAATAAAATACAATAAAATAAAAATCGTAATGGTTCTAAAAACATGATTCATTTTATTTATGCACATGATACATTTTTATTTTGTGAGGTAAAATATGATACGGATATGTTTCCCTGAGATTCACCTGTTTATCTTTGGAAAAAGCCGTTTAAAATGTGAAGAAGGACAGAACAGCAGATGGATGGACAGAATATCCATTAACAGAAAGAGAAAAGAAGAAATGTCCACACACACACACCTGAGATGCTCCTCCATGACATTTCCCTCATCCACTACAGAGAGAGAGAGAGAGTCCTGTTTCCCTAAGAGGACGTCCATGACATGTTTTCACCTTTTGAGTGCCTCCAGCTACAAGATAAGCCTCTCTCTCTCTCTTTCTCTCTCTCTCTTGCACACACACACACACACACACACTCTCTCTCCAGCTGGCTGTCATCATGGAAAAACACGCAGGAGTCACGGCTGCACGAGGGGGGTAGAATGAATGAATGTATACGTGAGAGAGCGTGTTGTTTTATCTGCTGTTATAGACAGCATGTTTACAACAGTCACTGTGCATTACATTGATTTGACCACGATTATGTGCTGTTACGCATGACACAAAGACAATTCAAAGATGCTGCATGATACTAATGCTAAAGAAACATTTACAAATCGTTTAATATTTATATATAAATTCCTTCAGCCACCCATAACGCCCTGCCAACCACACAGCAATGCTTTAAAACCACTTATGACATCCTAACATATAGCAATACCCTAACAACACCCTGGGAAACACCCACATGTGGGTTGTAATGCAGTTCTCAGGTGGTGTTGTTTTAGTCTCTGACGGCGTGAGTGAAGCAGCTCATTTATGAACATGAATTATAAGCAGCTCCTCCTGAATAATGCATTTTCTTGCTCTCGCTGTGTGTTTGTTTGTGAGGCGGCTGTTTGTTTTTGAGGTGCTTGTTGGCTCACAAGTTTGTTGTTTGTTCGAAGAATCCCTCTCAGAAGTGGGGATGCGCCATCTGGCCACACACACGCACACACACACTCATGACACATTAAAGAGAGAGAGAGCGGATGTTAGATCATGTTGTATCAGACAGCTGCAGTATAACGTGCCGCTCTGAATTAGTCTTTTCTCTTGCACCCTGTCCAACTCACTGAGATTCAACTCTTATAGGAGACCCTGAACAGTTTGGCCACATCTGTGTATCTCTGCGTGTGTGTTAGTGTTGTCACTCGATATGCACTATATCATCACTGCATTACAATTAAAAGAGGCATTTTTGCTGCTGCACCTTTAAGAACATGCATTTTACTTTTTTCATGCATTTGAATGAGGGTTAAAAAAAAGCATGAATTTGTCCAATTCACGACAGCACAAAAGCAAGTGTTTGGGATCACAAACAGTTTGCAAACATGGAAATGGGATGTGAGATGACTTGTTTGCTGGATTCCTTTCTTCTATCAGTCTCCTTCTCTCCATCAGCACAGGGGAGCGCAGGACACCATACACTGTTTAAACCCACTTCAGCAGATAAACAGTACGACGGAGAGCACAGATAGTCGTCTGTCAGCGGACAGCTAATGTTCTCAGCGATACACTTAACCCCACTGAGGAAGCAAGCACACACTTCAGAAGAACTCACCACTGTCATAAAACACGCAAACAAACACATGATGGCATTTAAGGACATGCTTACAAATGATCTATGGAAAATTCTGCATATTAACAAGTAGGGATGATTTTAAAGGAACAGTGAAAGACGAGGTCATTTATTCTTCCTCATATTGTTTTAATCTTAAAAAGGTACCAAATCAGCACAAAAACAGCATAAATGACCACAAATAGTCATTATAACTAATGTAAATAAAAATAAAATATATATATTTGCTCTGTGAAGTCTCTACAGCTGAGGTCAAAAGTTTACACCCCCCTTTCAGAATCTGCAAAATGTTAATTATTTTACCAAAATAAGACAGATCATACAAATACATGTTATTTTATATTTAGTACTGACCTGAATAAGATATTTCACATAACAATGTTTACATATAGTCCACAATTTATAAAAATGACCTTGTTCAAAAGTTTACATCCTCTTGATTCTTAATACTGTGTTGTTTTCTGAATGATCCACAGCTGTGTTCTTTTGTTTAGTGATAGTTGTTCATGAGTCCCTTGTTTGTCTTGTCTTTGGTTTTCCAGCATTTTTGTGTATTTGAACCCTTTCCAGCAATGACTGTATGATTTTGAGATGCATCTTTTCACACCGAGGACAACTGAGGGACTCGTACGCAACTATTACAGAAGGTTCAAACGCTCACTGATGCTCCAGAAGGAAAAAAGATGCATTAAGAGGCGGGGGTGAAAACTTTTGGAATTTGAAGATCAGGGCAAATTTAACTTATTTTGTCTTCGGGGAAACATGCAAGTATCTTCTGTAGCTTCCAAAGGGCAGGACTAAATGAAAAAAAAAAAAAATATTTAGTCAAATAAGACAAATGCACACATCTTTATTCTGTTCAAAAGTTTTCACCCCCCAGTTCTTAACGCATGTTTTTTTTCTTCTGGAGCATCAGTGAGCATTTGAAACTACTGTAATAGTTGCATATGAGTCCTCAGTTGTCCTCAGTGTGAAAAGATAAATCTTAAAATCATACAGTCATTGTTGGAAAGGGTTCAAATACACACAAACGCTGAAAAACCAAAGAATTTGTGGGACCTGAAGGATTTTTCTGAAGAACAGCAGACAGTTTAACTGTTCAGGACAAACAAGGGACTCATGAACAAATATCGCTAACTAAAATCACAGCTGTGGATCAATCAAGTAACAACACAGTATTAAGAATCAAGGGGATGCATTTTTATAAATTCAACTATGACTTTCTCTTGTGAATTATATGTAAACATCTTTTATGTCAAATATCTTATTCAGGTCAGTACTAAATAAACAATAACATGCATTTTGTACAATCCCTCTTATTTACATTAACATGTTGCAGATTCTGAAAAGGGAATGTAAACTTTTGACCTCAGCTGTCTTTTATAACCATTTACTACAGCCGTTGTATAACTAAAGAACAAAGTATGATTCTTAGAGTACGATCTTTAGAGAAGAGTCACCGGTACTTGTTTAATCACTCCCTCTCGCTATCAGTCTCTTTTAAGATCTGTGGTTATCTGTGCGTGAGTGTATTTATGTTTCTATCAAAGATATCAGCCGCTGAGTGAGACAGACAGAGCGAAGAGGAAAACCACAGCACCAGTAGGTGTATCTGAGAAAGTTTATCTCTAAATGAGACAAATGTGAACTGGTAACAAGGGTATTTCTGTGTGTGTGTGATAAAGAGAGAGGAACAGTGTAAGTGGAAGCCGTCTACCATCACCTAATGAGAAGGTAACCAACGTACGGGCTATAATACCAGCACTATTTTGTGAAAACACGTGTCACCTCCTGCTCGAACGCAAACCATTATCCCTCAGCAGCAGGTGATGTAATCAGCAAATGGAAAGAGCAGAATGAAAGCTGCTCGATCCCTTACAGCCAAACTGATCCGAGAAAAGAGAGAGAGAGACCTGAGTGGTTGTGTAAAAGGAAAAGAGGAAAGAAACAGTGCAAAGGTAAAGAAATATACCAACTGCTGCATGGAATTTATAAGCTAAAAGCCCTTAAAGCAAAACTGGAAATTGCAATGCATTCATTGCACATTTTAAAGCACGACGGCATATTGAATCTTGCATTTGCATTCCTTAGAGAACAGAGAATATTGCAGGCCTACAAGAAGACAAAGAAATCACATTGTTCTCATCATACTCAATCATTCTTAAAGGAATAGTTCACCCAAAAATGAAATGTGTTCACCCTAAGGCCATCAAAGATGTAGATGGGTTTGTTTCTTCATCAGATTTGGAGAAATGTAGCATTGCATCACTTGCTCACCAACGGATTCTCTGCAGTGAATGGGTGCCGTCAGAATGAGAGTCCAAACACATCAATAATCCACAAGTAATCCACACCAGTCCATCAGTTAACATCTTGAGAAGCCAAAAGCTAAAACAAATACATCATTAAGACATTTTTAACTAAAATACGAGTGCATAATCCATATCAACGCTTCCTCCTGTGAAAAAGTGGTCTGGTCTGAATCAGGCGAGAAATCTGCACTGCTTACAAGTGTGTGTCCAAACAAGTATTTGACTGGATTTTGATATGAGACAGATCAAGAGATGGACTTTTTCACTAGAGGAAGCCTTATTATTGATTTTGGATTTGTATTTTGGCTGGAAGCAATGGTTTGCAGTTTGAAAAACATTATAATGATGGATATGTTTCTTACAAACATGCAGCTTTTGTCTTCTCAAGACATTAACTGATGGACTGGAGTGGTGTGGATTACTTGATGTTTTTATTAGCTGTTTGGACTGTCATTCTGACGGCACCCATTCACATCCATTGGTGAGCATGACACATTTCTCCAAATCTGATGAAGAAATAAACTCATCTACATCTTGGATGGCCTGAGGGTGAACAGATTTTCAGCACATTTTCATTTTTGGCTGAACTTTTCCTCCGGGCGCACGGAGACAACCGTCAACTCCTCAAAAATAAAAAATTCCTTTAGTCCTCACAGACTCTGAAGAAAAATGGCGTCTTCCCTCGAGACACACGTGTGTGTATGTTTGCGTATGTGTGTCAGATCCATCTTGCTACCGTCTTGTCATCCGTGGCTCTTAACCGAGTCTGAAATACACCGAAGATCCAGCAACAAGCTCAACACAGCGATCAGAGAGGCACTTACCCTTCCACATGACCTACACACACACACACACACTTTATTCTTAGTACAGTGTGTGGTATTCGGGCTGCGAGTGAGTGAGCGAGACGCCGCTTAGCCGTCTTATCTGCTCATGTCTGAACTTTGAGAGCGGCCGTCAATCATCTTTCTATCGAGCCTTTAAGCAAACAGTCTCCAAAACACTGCAAATGACAAATAAATGATCGACACGTGTGATTTCCATATGAATGTTTGTCATGAGAATTAACCGAACTGAATCGCAGATGATTTTTTACTCTGGGGTTTTGAGGAAAATGACATAGACGATTTAATAAAACCTATTTAAGATCCTCGCACACGTCAAAACTGGTTAAAGATGCCTGAAACCTGAAGGATGCGTTTGATTTTTAAAGGAAATCATAATTCTGTCACCATTTAGAGTATGCTGTTCACCTCTTCGTCTGTTTTACGCTTAATTTGGCTAAGCTGTCTGCTTTCATTGTATGGAAAAAAAAGAAACATGAACCTTCTGCTAAACCTTTATAAGGTTTGAAATGACTAAGTTCATTTTTGCTAATTTATTCCACTAAATCAAGGTAATGCTTCATTAAGTCAGTTAAATACGCAACATACTCTGATCTGTCTAGCAGATGCTTTTGAGCAAAGAGATTTTGAAAAAGAGATTGTCAATCCTTTCAATTTAAACACGACCACAAAACGTTTACTGCCAATTCTGCTTGGTCAATAAAAATCGGTTGAGTCTATCTGCAAGAAATGAAGCATGTCACAGATTGGAACTGATCCTGAAGGTGTTTTCTTCTTTCAGAAATGCTGACACCTTCTATATTGTGTCTCCTCTTGCCGAGGCTGTAAATTGGTGTTGTGTAGGACTAGATTTGAAAAAAAAAAAGAGGAAAAATAACATGTTCAACCCCATACTGAAAAGAAAAACACAATCGCTGTGTCTTTGGAGACTAACAGCTGTTATAGTCACAAACTCATGAAGCATCACACCAGTGTCGTTAAGTAAAAGTAAAGATAAAACTATTAAAAATCATTTTTATTCAGTGAAACGGGGCTAAAATAAAATAAAATATAAATCTTACATTGAAAAAAAA
>JAHKKF010526125.1:0-13578 GCA_019740295.1 Labeo calbasu
TTGTATTATTTAACATATTTAATTATTGCAGTTGAGTTGAATTTCACTGTTTTTATTCATTTTGAGGAACACTGAATCTGTTTCTTGTGAGTGAGATGAAATAATGCATGTTAACATTTATTCTAGAACTAACATCTTACCTCCGATTTCTCTCAACATGGGGACAGGAGAACTTTTAATCAATAAATGGGGGGAAAAGTAACTGGTGTTACTTATTTGAAAAAAGTAACTCAGATATTTTCTTGTCAAGTAAAAAGTTATGTGTTACTTTACTAGTTACTTGGAAAAAGTAATAATATTACGTAACTCGTGTTACTTGTAATGCGTTACCCCCGACGCTGGTTTACATCTCCAAATGTTCATTTTGCCATTAATTGTAATAATCCAGTGAGATTTTTGTCTGACAACAGCGAGTGCTCCACACAGAGATCTGATCTCACCATCATCCAGTCTGTCTGGAATGACTTGAAGAAAGAACAAACTGAGACGTGTAAAATATTAAATTACACATTTTAAGGTGTCTTTATTGCATGGATCTTTCTATATCCACAGGAGAGACATTGGGTCCTGTCTCAGGACGTCCTGGACCTTATTGAAGACTTCATCCGGTCTGAGCAGCTCTGTTTCTCTGGCGGCGTATCTCTCTCTGCTCTCATGTTTGTTTTTGTTTTTCTGTTATGCACATGCATTCACCGTGGCTGCTCATTGTGCACCTGTTCCCTCTTTCTGGTACTTCTCTTCTGTGTAAAGCAAAACCCGCCATGTTTACGATTACAAACTTTACATTTAAATGCAGCGTAAATGATAAAATATGTCATTAAAATGTGTATATGTCCATGTTGAAAATGTGTGCTGTGTCAATATCAAGTGTCTGTGTGTAGTATGCAGTGGTCCTTCCCTCTCCATAAAAGCTATATTCAGGAGGAATGCTGTGGAGTCACACTAGGGCAGTTTAATGCCTGAGGATAAAAACAGTCCCTCAGCCGAGTTGTTTTACTTTAGTGCTTTGATACGTCTAACAGATGGCAGAAGCATGAAGTGATCATACTGTACATGGGATGGATGATGCTTTAGGATCTGACGATGCTGTGTGCTCACCCACAATTCTTTGAGTGATAGAGTGAATGCTTTCTCAGCTTTAACTCAATGACAGTGCTGCACAGTCCTGTTTCTGAACCACACGGATGATCCGCACTTTCAATGGTAAACTAATAGAACTTCCTTAGGATTTTAGACAGCACATTCAACTTCCTTACTGATGCACTTAAAGTAATGTGCAGGAGTTTACTCTCCACCTCTGACCCGTCTGTATGAAGTGGCTTATGGTGCCTCTGGACCTTCTCAAGTCCACATCCATGGCCTTAGTTTGGCTGATGTTCAAGGATAAGTTGTCGTTTCCGCATTCTAACATAAGAATCCTTCAGGTGGCCATCAAACACTACTCACTGTTGTTTGCTGTGCTGGTTAGTGTTAGTGTTGTAGACCCCAGCTGTACATTGACTGACTGGTTTGCAGGGATAGGTGAGCTCAGTCTGGATGACCCTCCTTCATCTGCTTTTGAGGCCAGACTGTTTTCATGTCGGCTGTTCTGTTGGAGAAAATCTGAGAGCTGACTCTTTCAACTCTTTCAAGCGTTTCAGTCCGTACAGGCGGCAGAGAGAGCGCTCTGTAGTTTTCAGCTGCCGTGGGATTGAGTGTTGTCTTCATGAGCAGTGGGGTCACCCAAACATGATCAAAACCGCTGGAATATTTTCCAGTAGTGAGGGTTGTGTGTTGATAGCGCTGCCAGCTGTCCTGTATTAGCCGGGACGTCCTGTATATTGGGCCTAATTGATTTGTCCCGTACGTGTCCTCCCTCGCCCTATCTATTGAATGCTACGCAGATCCAATCACAGACAGATACCACAGCAGCGGCAGCAGCGCCGATCACTGACACCTGTCATCATACAGTTATGTGCATGATTGCGTTAAGAAAATCAAGAATTGTGACATAAATGTTCGTAAGGCCGGTCGCTCCCGCCTCGTGCTAACACCAGTTCTCTGCACCATATGTGTTTTTTGCGAATGCAAACAACATGATTATTGTTTAAGAGTCCAACATTCGGCTGTCCAAGAAAACATGTAATCTACCTAAAACGTCACATGATCACTAAGAGAAGTGGTCTTTCTCTATTGTAATGTTGTTACAGAATAAAAACATTTACGTTTAATTTCTGTTCTGAACCTTGAACCTTATTCTTGAAACACAAAATGACCAACAAAAAGTGTCAAGCACCAATACCAAGCAGCCAATATAAAATCAAAAGTTATTTTTAATTGAAAAATATGCACTTGTATGCATATATACTTGTTCATACAAACACACACACACACACACACACACACATACAGTAGTCAGCATTTGAAGTGGATCAAAACCTTTCAACAAAGTTGTCCTAAAACCAAAACAATACCCGTTCTTGTCTTAGCACAACTTTGATGAACTTTTATGATCCACTTCAAATGTTGGCTACTGTATATGTCTCTCTGTGACCAATGGATTGAGGCTGGTGCACATATACCTTATTATTTATATTACACTTATGCTCTTACTGCTTCTCAACTGTGGACAAACAAGTTCGACTGATTCAACTCATGTCATCAAAATCTCACTCCAGCCAAGGAACCATTTTATAAATTTTGTATTAACTAGTACTATAATGTAATGTAAACTAACTTGATTATTAAAAATCAAAATCATAACTGGTGGTTTCTGTATATGTGATCATAATACATATGAACATTGCACATTTCACATTGCAAATTTAACTGCAAAAATAACAACAGAAACTAAACCCCCCTCCCACCAAAAAAAAAAAGATACAAAATTAAAAAATAATTTAAAACAAAACAAAACAAAGAAAATCCAGGGCAGTTACATAAATGTGAAAACCTTTAGAAATTGTTTTGTTTTTATGAGCTTCTTATTTTGAGATCTCGTATTAGAGAGGGTTTTAAGGTAAATGTTAAGATCAGTGTTACAAAATGTAATATATAATGGTTTCTCTTGACTTACTTTTGACTTGTGAAACTATAAACATCTTGGTAGTGTGATTTGAGACACAGCCGGTGTGTGTTGAGCGGCTCTGGGTAAACGTGAACAGTAATCACAGACGGCTGTGATTGGTCCATCGCGACAGTGCCGTGAAAAGTAACACGTATCACGTCACAGCGGCCCCACGCTGATGTGGATAAGTGTCTAATAAAAAAAAAGTGTCTAATAAAGCATAATTCATGAAGAATGTCATTAATAAAGTTACTACACCTCCAGTTAAAAACTTGAGAACAATGAGACTTAAACAAACAAAAAGCTAATTTAACTGACTAATTTAAAAAAATCTTCTGTGCCGCCCATTACAGTCTCTTCATGCCGATTTACATTTATTATGACAGTCACAAGCAAAATAGAAAAATATATTGCGCTTAAGAAATATTATAGAACATGAAAGCAATATATTAGACGTATTATATGTTTATTACGTCTTGATTAAAAGCGAACAATTGAGTGTTTGTTGGGGAATGTTTTTGATCAGGCGCCGTGTGGGACCGCGCGCTCCTGCGCTGAAGCCCCGTGCGCGCGCACCGCCGCTCCTCTCCTCATGATCCGCCATTAGCGCCGCTGCGGTGAGTGAACGCTCGTGTACACATATAGAGTAAAACGACACAAAACTACACATTACACTCACAAACACAGAGGGTGAACGCGCTGTTTGTGTGTACAGGTGCACGCCACGCCAAAATGCAGATTTTCGTGAAAACGCTGACGGGTAAAACCATCACGCTCGAGGTGAGTGAGAGAGAGAGTCTCAAATCACAGTGAACACTGCTGTGTGGATGACGATCACACTCACAGCACCAATGAAGAGTGTGTGTGTGTGTCAGTGATGCAGTTAGTCTGCTCTAGTTCAGCTCACTTATCAAATACACAGTGAGACTGATGGAGATCTGCAGTGATGTGTGAGGAAAGGCCCACATCAGTTCAGTATGCACTTAGCAACTCGTCATTTAGCAGTGATGAAGTATGCTTTGAATGTGTCCGTTATATATATGGTCATGGCAGAATTAAAGGTGAAAAAACGAGTAACCCAGATAACAGGGAATGTTATGAGAGCTCTAGTGAAGGTTCTCTCAAAGTTGTAAACAATCGTTTCTCCAGTAACGTTATACAACGTTCGTTCCTAGTTTCCAGTTACTATTGTGGAGGGCAAAACATCCGTAGAACTGCAGTACAAGCCTGTCAGTATACCATCTGTGAACAATCCACAGATATTAAGATCGCTTCTCAAAAGAATAAAACAAAGATGCGTGAACAAAATGCAAGTTTTGGCCATTTGCAATCCATGTCAAGCACCCGCCGCAGTGATAAAGTGATTAAAAACAGTGGTATTAAAAGATAAAATTCAGCATTCACCTTATTGATGATGCATACTTCATACAGGGATCCAGAGGTCTGTTTTAAAAAACAGGTTTACAAAAAATAAGCCAGACTTATTGTCACTTGATTTGTTTTAATAAAGCAAATTTACCACAGCTTAAGCTCATTTATGCTGGAAAACTAACCTGGGCTGGGTTTCCCAAAAGCATTGTAAGCCTAAGTTGATCGTAGCTCCATTGGTTCAGCGAACGACTTAGGCTTACGACGTTTTGGGGAAACGCAGCCCTGGTCCAGAGCAGGCTAAGATGAGCTCCTGTAACACTGATGTCACCACTGACTCGCTCACATACAATTACTTGACTGTATTATCAGTCCAAAAATAAAAGTATACAGAAAATGCAATTTAAATTAAATAAATGAAAATATAGGCCACAACCAACTGTTATTAATGCATTGTGCCCAATGACATTTTTTAAGATTATGAAAACATACTAACATGCTTGCTACGTGCACATCATTAAAACATTAAAATCTAAAATTGCTTTAAAGCATTAAAAGCACAAAATTAAAAGTGAAAATCATTAAATTAAAAGTGAAAATAAACAATAGAAAACAGACTACATATTAACTGATAAGAGGAATACACATTAACTCATTTAACCTAATAATTACAGCTATATTAGCTAGCTTACATTTGATATACAGGTACTGCTATCATTAAAATACAGTTATATGTAGGTTTAAAATGTCCAACAACAAATATTTTAGCAAAATGCTAATTGTGCTCCTATTCTGTTGTTCGCCATCCGTTTAGCAGTCGTGTGCACAGCAGCACTCATTCGCTTCTGACAACAAAATGGATTTATTTGCATGAGTTTCTAACGTTTACACATAACTGTGACATGTCAGTAGTGCACTGGGGGAAACACAACGTCTCAAATGCATTGAACAGCACAAATACATTCACCGTTTGCTGTGGTGGATCGATTTGATCCGTGATTGACATTAAGGGCTGTTTAAGAATAAGTGTGCACATTAAAAACGTTTCATGTAAAACTTTGCCTGTTGTGTTTCTATTCTGGATTCATTTGCTCGCCTGTGCAAAGTATGCATCATCTCTAAGGTTTATGCTGAATTTGGCCTTTAAGTATCACTGTTCTGCTGCATTACTAGCCTACTTCATACAAACCTTGTAAGAATAACCAGCGTTCAGTGCAGGAAAGCCATGTTTGCTCCTGTAAGGGTGTGATGTCACATGAAAACTATGAATGTAGAGTCGTCTGGTCTTTAATAACATTTGCAAATCGTCAGGACAAATGTGTTCATACATCACTCATGGAACATTTGTTTTCTGAACCTTTTTTTGTTTACTTTATTATTTCTTGTTTCAGAACATTCAGAGAACTAACATTGCCATAATGTTTGCAAAATGCTCAAATAATCCTGGACATTCACAGAACATTCATAATAATGTTAGCAGAATGTTTTTGGAACATGTCTTTGTTATCTGGGGAGTAACAGAGACGATCCAGCACTGTTCACTGCACACCGTCATGCTGTAATCATCCCATAATTCCTGCAGGTCGAGCCGTCGGATACTATTGAAAATGTCAAGGCAAAGATCCAGGACAAAGAAGGTGATGTACAGTACGGTTTGACTGCTGTCCCGTGTGTGTGTGTTCATCTGTGCTGAGCGTGATGTTTGTGGCGCAGGGATTCCTCCGGACCAGCAGAGGCTGATCTTCGCTGGGAAGCAGCTGGAGGACGGACGCACGCTGTCGGACTACAACATACAGAAGGTACGAGCTTCTCTTCAGCTCTCACAGAACAGAAACCGGCTCGTCTTTATCTGAACACGCGTGTGTCACGTCTTTCGTGTGCGCAGGAGTCCACGCTTCACCTGGTGCTCCGTCTGCGCGGTGGAGCCAAGAAGAGGAAGAAGAAGTCCTACACCACACCCAAGAAGAACAAGCACAAGAGGAAGAAGGTCAAGCTGGCGGTGCTCAAGTACTACAAGGTAAACGCAAACACATATGTTGCTCTGTAATGTGTTGTTGCTGTGGCACTGATGATGCTGTGCTGCCGCAGGTGGACGAGAACGGGAAGATCCACCGTCTGCGGCGCGAGTGTCCGGCCGACGAGTGCGGCGCTGGAGTCTTCATGGCCAGTCACTTCGACAGACATTACTGTGGAAAGTGCTGTCTGACCTACTGCTTCAACAAACCTGAGGATAAATAATCAATAAAACACATAGATCATCATCGCTCTGCCAGTGCTTTTCTCTCATTGCATGAAGTGGTGTTTTTTGTAATTGTTGCCTATGAAAATACCTCACACTGTGGTGTTCATGAGTTCATGTCAATCAGTCTGTGAGTGTCTGAGGTGAAAGTGTGAAATGCGTAGAAGGAATAGGTCAGCCAAAGATGAAAATGTGCTCATCCTCAGATCATCTGAGATTAGCGTAAATTTGTTTGTTCATCAGATTTGTAGAAATGTATCATTCCATCACTGTCTCACCAATGGATCCTCTGCAGTGAATGGGTGCCGTCAGAATGCACAAGTAATCCACACCACTCCAGTCCATCAGTTAGCATCTGGAGAAGACTAAAGCTGAAACAAATCCATCATTAAGTCCATAATCCATAAAAACGCTTTCTCCAGTGAAAAAAGTGGTCTGGTCTGAATCAGGAGAGAAATCTGTACAGATCAAACACTGTTTAGAAGCCAAAAGAGCTTTGAACAAAAAGATGGAGGTATTATGTATTTTAGTTAAAAAAAAAAACGTTTTGATGGATTTGTTTCTTACAAACACTGGCTAAAGATAGGGCACAATGTCAGTAAAGTGATATCATTACAGAAAAAAACGTTCTGACGTGTGTTTGTAAGTAGTGCTGCAGTGTGATGGCGAATGGGACTGACGGGCAGCAGGTGGCGCAGTTTGACAACAGCCTCCAAACCGGAAGCGGCGTCGCTTCATCTGCTGTGGAGAGAAAACGTGTGGAGAAGAATTGATCAAATATTGCAGCTCTGCGAGGATTTGTTTACATTAAATGACTGATCCATTTGGTAACTTCAGCTTTATTTTGGTGTGTTTTAATTGTAATTTTAATATTAAATATCGCTATCTGTATGAAATCGCCTATACTGCAATGAATGTAGATGAGGACGTGGCCGTTCCTTCACTCAGCGCCGCTGACTCCTGACCAATCACAGTCGTCTGTTGTTCGCCTGGACCAATCACAGGCCGTGTGGGCTGTAACCATATAAGCATACATACAGTTAAAGAGTTATCGCTGTTTTTAGTCACGATGGCGTCTGTCGAGCTGAGGAAGGAGCTGGACGAGCTTCTCGAGCGACTGGAAATTGACACGATATGCATCGATCATCCAGAGGTGAGACATGATGAAATACAAGACGTGTGTGAGGAGACACTGTCTGAACAAACCCAAACTCACGACTGTTTCTGTCGGATACACTCACATAAACTAACATACTTCATAGCAAATCTCAACCGCTCGATTGCGTGTATGTGAATGCGACTATAAGGAAAGTTATTATAACCATTGTCGTGTTTTTCTGTACAGCTGCTCTTGTGAGAAGTGCTTTGTTAATGAATGCATATATGAGTGTCTGAGGTGAGTGTGTGTTTGTGTGTTGGAGGTGTTCACGGTGGAGGAGATGATGCCTCACATGGCTCACGTGAGCGGCGTCGTCGCTAAAAACCTCTTCCTGAAGGACAAGAAGAAGAAGGGCCTGTGGCTGCTGTCCGTCCGGCACGACCGGCAGGTCAACCTGGGCGACGTGGCCAAGCGTCTGGGGCTCGGGACGCTGCGGCTGGCCGACGAGTCGGTGATGCTGGAGAAGCTGAAGGTGGGTCAGGGCTGCGCTACGGCTCTCGCGCTCTTCTGCGACACGGACCAGAGCGTCAAGATGGTGCTGGACCAAGACCTGACCCACGGCGGCCACGAGAGGGTCTACTTCCACCCCATGACCAACAGCGCCAGCATGGGACTCAAGCCGGACGACCTGCTGCGCTTCCTGAAGGAGACCGGCCACGAGCCCGTCATCCTGAGCTTCGACTGAGTCGAAGACCTCGCTCATCTGATCAGTGATCGGTGCTCTTTAACTGGCAGCTCAGACACTTCTGACTCTCACTTTCTTACTGTTACTTTTACATCTCCAGACAGCAGACCACTGTCAGACTTTACTGTATGACCACAGTAACATCACAGTTATAACACATCAACACATGAGAATAAGACAGTCGTCATGAAGTTTATCACACTGATTTAATTTATGAAAAGAGGAATGAAGCGGTATGTGGCATTCATACAGGAGTAACACTGTCTTTTGGCACACACACACACACACACACACACACTCTCTCGGTCTCTATTTTTTGGTGTTTGGGGGTTTGGTCAGGCGGTCGGTGTCTGTTTGTTCTGCAGGTCCGTGTGAGCGTGTGTGAGCGGCACACATGCAGTGATGGTGAGGCGAGAGAAGAGCTCCACAGCAGATTCTTCAACTTTCTTTAAGAATCCTTCTGCTTCCTTGATTCAAGGAAAAGCACATATTTTCTCTCTTTTCATTGCTGTGGGCTCCATGATTACAAAAGAGAGAGAAACGGTGCATTTCTCATGGCAGGAGATTGTAGGATTGTGCTGATCTTCTGATCTCTGATGGAGAACAAGAGATGGAAACACATTAGAGGAGAAACACACAGACGTATTTATTCATGCTGACGCTCGATCTCAGGAAACGCTGCTGTTTGTGTCTCACCACAGTCCGCTCATGCTGATTCATGTGTGATTTTTCAGTCAAATAAATGTTTTTTACATGTGGTTTTTCTCCATTACTGACAACTGTGGAAAACTAACAAACAATTTTAGTAGCTTCAAAATGGAAAACTGATCACAGTTTTTGGTTTTACACTTCCTGAATGAAAAGATACATGAGCAGAATATTAATGTTAATTTCTGTGATAATCTTACACAGGATCTGCAGCTGTTTTTATAACACTACAATATGTTGTTTATAACACATACAGTGCTGCCTAGAAGATTGTGAACCCTTTATAAGTTTCTATATTTCTGCATAAATATGACCAAAAAGTTGATCAGATTTCCTGAAATTTGACAAAGAGAACCCAATCAAACAGATGAGAGGAAAATATATAGTTTGTCAGTTATTTATTGAGAAAAGATGTGTTATCAGTCAATATGATGACTGTCAGGTGCCAGTGTATGCCCTGTTTTAATTCAAGAGCGGGAATCTAAAGAGTTGTTGTTGCTCATCCGGCTAGAAAAGGTTACAAAACCATTTCTAAAGAGTTTGGACTCCACAAATCCACAGTCAGACAGATTGTTTACAAATGGAGGAAATTCAAGACCACTATTATCCTCCCCAGAAGTGGTCGACCAACAAAGATCACTCCAAAACAAGACCTGTAATAGTCTGCAAGGTTGCAAAGGACCTCAGGGTAACTTTTAAGCACGTAAACGCCTTTCTCACATTGGTTAATATTAATGTTCATGAGTCTATCATCAAAAAACACTGCTGTCGGTCTGCATTTTGTTAAAGATCATGTGGACAAGTCAGAGGGTTATTGGAGAATGTTTTGTGGACAGATGAGACCAAAATAAAATTATTTGGGTTCAAATGAGAGAAAACACTTCATTCCAGCATAAGAACTTTATTCCATCTGTGAAACATGGTTTGGGCCTGTTTTGCTGCATCTGGGCCATCATTGATGGAACGGTGAATTCTCAATTATACCAGCAAATTCTAAAGGAAAATGTCAGGACATCGGTCCGAGAAATGAGTCTTATAAGAAAGTGGGTCATGCAGCAACACAGCACAAAGTCATTATCCCAAAAATGGTTAAAGAAGGACAAAGTAAATGATTCTGAATGCCTGAGTCAAAGTCCAGACCTTAATCTAACTGAAATGTTCTGGAAGGATCTGTAACAAGCAGTTCATAGGAGGAAACCCACCAATATCACAGGGTTCAAGTGTTTCTGTACTGAAGAATGGGCTAACATTCTTACGAGTTGTTGTGCAGGACTGATCAGCGGTTACAAAATATGTTACCTGCAGTTATTGCTTCAAAAAGGGGTCACACCAGATACTGAAAGCAAAGATTTACATACTTTTGCAGCTCACAAATATTTAACACTGGATCATGTTTCTTAGTAAATAAATGACAATTGGCTTGTCTTTGTCAACTTTTAGGACTTAACTTGATGTTTTGTGTTATATTTATGCAGAAATGTAGAAAATTCTAAAGGGTTCACAAAGGTTGGAGCAGCACTGTTTGTGTAGCTGTATTTTCTCTTTGCTGTTCTGAATGATGTGATCCAGTGTGTCACAGAGATGAGCCGCTGATGAGTGTAATGAAGAGCTCGTCATCAGATCAGTGTTTCCCAAAGCTGCTCCTCCATCTCAAACACGGCACGTTCTGAGCGTCTGCTCGATCAGACACAGCAGATTGAGCTCATCAGCAGAGACTGTGAGTGTGTGAGAGATGGAGATGCGATGAATGTGTAGCGCTGAGGACCAGGAGCAGGTTTGTCCTGTTGGAGCACAGACACGCTCGTGCTATGAGGAAACGTTCACGCTCCGGCTGCGTTTGTGTCACGTGAGCGCGTGATATGTGATACTCGCAAACACAATCCATCAACAGAGAAATGAGCCTCATTCCACAAATCCATCAGAATGAACTCAATGCACTTCTACAGCCATGTATCTCAGAGTAATTGATTGTTCAGTCATTATTTAAATCCATCCTGTTTAATCACATCCCGCGCTGTCAGGACAATGACAACATCATGACGATATCGGCTGCAGTTCACATCATCCTGGTTTTAACCCGTACTTTCAAAAAATCTCAATTCTGATGAACTCGTTCTACATTTTCACAGGTTAATTGATTCGCATACACTGAACTGTCATCGTGCTGTGTGGTTTGTTTGTGAACAGCAGAACTGGTGTTTGTGATCAGCCGTGACGTTTATGATGGAGTCAGACCCGAGCGAGTGACGTCACACGCCTCACACAGACGCTTGTTTCTCATCAGTATTCCGTGAAGTTCACACTCATATCAAGTTCAATCATTCATCAGTCTTTTTTTTATTAGTCCAGTTTGCAGTGAACCCTGCACTGTCCAACCTAAAACATACTGAATGATTTAACCCTTGTGCATCTATTAAAAATAGTTACACAGATTAATACAGGACAACAAATGTCCATGTCCAAAAACTATTTTTTAAAGCTTCGGAGCACAGATCTAAGTTTCATTTTAAAGAAAACATGTTGGAGTAAAATAAATTTTTTAAAAAAGTGAAACAAACAAACAAAAAAGTATAAAGGTTTAAGTTAATGAAAATGATTTATAACAAGGGTTAAAGCAGAAATGTTATGCGTTATTAACCATCTTAACCTGTACTTTATTATACACTGACAAACACAAAACTGACTGAAACTATCAGAGTGAATCACAGCTGTGACAGACCTGAAATAATGTAGTGCTTTGGGGTTTGGCTTAGTGTTCATGATAAAATGAAAGAAAAAGAAAAGAAAAGAAAAAAACTACTTACTTACTTTTTTTTTTTTTTTTTTAACAGTTTTTTTGCTTAGTTAAAATGGTACAAAACTTGGTTTTGGAAAGTCATGGACATTACTTGTGCTGTTCGCAGTCAAACATGGACACACTGAAAACAAATCTGAACTAGTGGAAGTGTTTGGTACTGCACCCACACTAAAGCTCACTGGAAACTCATTTTTTGATATTTAGACTGGTTTAGATTTACAGCTTTGATTTTCTCACAGTTTTAGACTATAAGACGTATTTCGGAAAATGTTTTTTGTTTTTCCCTCCCCCATTTTTTTCAAATCAGTAAACTTATTCTTTTTTGTTTCATTACTTTCCTTCACTTCATCCTGAAAACGAGACCAAACTTGAGTCTGTGCTCTAAAGAATTCAAGATTTATGACAGAAATGTTATTTTCAGGTCTATGTTCTACAAACGGTTAAAATAAATGGATAATAAATAGATTATTACTACTGCGTAAAAACAATTTAGTACCATGAAATCCCCTAAATATTCATTTTATTGGAATCAATATCAATCAATCAATCAATCATCCATTAGTGACTGCTGTGTGAACTGCACCAGGAGGATTAATGAAATGAATCAGAGGATACAGCAGTGTGATGTGATACACAAGTCTCGGACATCAACACGACTACAACCAGCAAAACGCACACATCCTTCGATGTCGATCGTAGCGGCGTTTCCTATCAAACGCTCACGTGTGTGTTGGATGTGTTGTGTGTTCGGTGACGAGCGTGAGCGTCTGTCGCTCGTGTGGATGCAGACACACCTTCATCGGTTTATGAACAGACACTACATGCTGGACTGAACCCGTTCTGACAAAACCTCGATTACCTGCTGTGTTGGGAAGGTTACTTGGGAAATGTAATAGGTTACAGATTATCTAACATGTAATAAGTGGCGTAACTATTTTAGTTACATTGTTAATGTAACAGATTACATCTGATCACTTTTACAAATGTCTAACAAATGTTTTCAGGGTGAACCTTACGGTAGGACTCAACACTGATTGCTGTCAGATTTTTAAAATCCTCCATCAATTGAATTGGATTCTAATCTCATTTTACAGCCACCACAAAATTATACTTCAGCTCCTCTTTTAACTTTGAGATTGTTCTGATTTTTGATTTTCACACTGCATTTTTATCACTTGTCATAGCGGCAGCTCTCAGACAGATTGTAGCCTAAAGCTTTCAGCGATGATGTGGACTGATGTAATTGGCAGATGAGCAAATTCAAACAAAAGAAACGATCACAAGCATCGCAATAGCTTTGCTTTACTAAACAACTTTAAATAGCTGGAGGCATTGTGCACTTCAAAAACAGACAATGCAACAAATGAATATTTGGGAGAAGCACTTCTGTCCACGGAGATAGCAACAGCGTCCGCGCGTAAGTGTTTGCTTAATACACTAGTATAATAGGTACTGTTTAAATTATTAAGTAGGGCTAGAAAGTATTTTTTCGTTCTCTGCCTATTTGTAGTGTTGTTGTTTCGTTTTAATTAGCACTTTGGTTGCACTTATTGAAATTAGTATTGCTGAAATCCTG
>JAHKKF010526126.1:0-12723 GCA_019740295.1 Labeo calbasu
TCTTGAGCCAGAATACAGAGTTCAGGGAGAGAAAAAAGTATTTAAATAGTATTTTTTTTAATGAAAATAACCGATTATTTCGCTAGATAAGACCTTTCTTCCTCGGCTGGGACAACCACATTTGGGATCGTTTGAAGCCGCATATAAACTGCCTTTTGGAAGTTGAAAATCGGGGCACCATATCAGTCCATCATATGGAGAAAAATGCTGAATTTGTTAGGAATCTTGGAATGTTTTCCTCACAAACCTTCATTTCTTTACAACTGAAGAAAGAAAGACAAACATCTTGGATGACAAGGGGGTGAGTACTTTATATGTAAATCTTTGTTTTGGAAGTGGACTTCTTTAAAATGAAATGAAACCACTTCTCATAAACAAGACCACGGTCTTCTTTTCAATTCAATTGTTATAAAAGCTAATTATGCATTCTTTATAACAACTTGTTTACCACATTCTTCATTTTTTCAAGCAGACATTTATTTATATAAATAAATTTAGATTAATCTTTATTGAGGCTACTAAAGTGACTCAGTCGAGAGGAGCGAGTGATTTTCTGTCTTTCTTTTGTTGCCTGATTAACATCAATTCAGCAGCTAAATTAGGCTGCTGTCCCTTTAAAACCGAATGCACGGATGCAATGTACCGACACACTTCCAATATGGTGATATTCTCCTAACTGTTTACATTCACCTAAAACGTAACCAAGTGTGTTTACTTGTCAAAACGGACAGTTCGACATCATTTTTTTTGTGTATTTCTCCATTCATGAGACGTGAAAGAGTACCTGTGTGCTGTGTGAGAGGTGCTCAGAAAACTGGACCGAATTGAGTTCTCTTTTGCATCGTCAAATTTATCCATATGTCTGCTCTTCTCTTACTCCCAGATATTGACAATTTTTAACGTTTTATAAGACATGCAGCAAATGTATGCTAGCTTATGCCCCACAGATGGATAGATCAATAGGCTATGACACGGTTCAAATGTAGGCATCTCCTAACCACGCAGCAGATTCGTTCTGAATGATTCTCTTCGCAAATCATCCCTCCCTAACATTTTTGTCTCATTTTTATTCATTGACGAAAATGTCAATTGATTTACGTCACAGTTTTTGTCATTCAAAATGAGTTTTCATCAGTGAAAAAATGTCATTGACGAATATTTTTGGTCATAATTTGACAAAGGCAGGTGGAGATTATGCTAATGTGTTATCCAGTGATGTAGATCGGTAATATGACAACTCTAAGGCGATTCTGAGTCGACTTTTTTTTTTTTTTTTTTGTAGAGCCCTTTGAAGCTGCACTGAAACTGCAATTTGGACCTTCAACCCACTGATCTCCAATGAAGTATATGGAGAAAAATCTTGGAATGTTTTCCTCAAAAACCTTCATTTCTTTTCGACTGCAGAAAGACAGACATGAACATCTTGAACAACATGGGGGTAAGTACATTATCAAGAAACTGTAATTCTGGAAGTGAACTAATCGTTTAAACCACAGTTCACAACATATTTTGTGCATTTATAAAATATATTTTGCCTTGGAAAAACAAATTGTCATATGGGTTATGACAATCGTGGGTCATTCTGTTAGTCGGAGCTGGTACTGTCCTGAGTCTGTTGTCCTCTTTCTGCCTGGCTACACACTAGCAGTCAGGCACAGAAGTGGAATAAATTATTCACAACGAGTCCATCCCTCCCTCTCTTTCTTTTTCCATCTACAGGATGGGCTGAGTGGGTGGAGAAGGTGGGCACAAGGGGTGGGTGTACGCCGGCCCCAGAGCTCAGCGGGAGACCAGTCCAGACGTCAGCGGAGTAAAGTCCTCCAGACATCACAGTGTTTTGGTAATGTGTGTCCTCTCTTTCACTGGCACTCACGATAATACAACATACATGTGCATGCATGTCAGTAGGACAAGTGGGATAAGAATGTTTACAACATCTCTTTCTTCCCTCATCTCTCTCTCACCCCCTCATTCTTAACTACAGTGTCCCCAGTGGGGCCTCTGTCACTAGAAAAGCCCTGTTATTTTGGTGTACAATGTCCCCTTAAGCGAGATTTCACAGACTGTCCCTGAGTATCGACAACAGACTTCTGTCTAGCCCGGACGCCATCCCGCAGGTAATCCCACATTGTTTTTCCTCTGAGCTTGATGCACACAGATGCTAAAAACCCCCTCAAAGACTGAGTAATTAAAAGTGCATGTGATCATGTGGTCCTGCTCACTGGGTTTTTTTTTTCACTTGCCTCTGGCCGCACTTCATCCTTCCAGATTTTCAGCTGCCGGTTGGTCGCAGCCAATTCAGCATGTATCTGCTTGGGGCCACAACAGGATTCCAGTAACACCACATCTCAGATCAATAGAGACATCCAGAAGACACAAGCTGACAATAACATGACTGGTAGCAGCATGGTGGGGGGGGTGGGGGTGCAACAAAAACAACTGGATGAGCATAAATAAAACAGAGACTCCCTTCTGCACAGACTGATTCATAATTATGTTGAAAACAAAGCTTTTTTGTNAGACATCCAGAAGACACAAGCTGACAATAACATGACTGGTAGCAGCATGGTGGGGGGGTGGGGGGTGCAACAAAAACAACTGGATGAGCATAAATAAAACAGAGACTCCCTTCTGCACAGACTGATTCATAATTATGTTGAAAACAAAGCTTTTTTGTGCTTCATTCCCTTTCTTCGTGTATTCATCAACATCAAATAGGGCTGTGCTAATCACACCATTTTTCCTCTCTTATTTAAATTCTGTTTAGTGTAGAGAATTAACAAAAACAACAAGTGTTCTAATCATGCAATGTTTTATTGAGCATGTTTGCATGCGCAATCCTATGCCAGTTATGCTCAACCTGTCAATGTGCAAAATCATGTAAACCCCTTAAACGGGGTTCTTTCATCATGTGAAGGTAAAAAGCATAACCTGATTATGCAAGCATATTTGGTCCCACTGTATATTAGGTAGTCTTAACTACTATGTACTTACATAAAATAAGTACAATGTATTGTGTTCATATTGTACTGCAAAACACTTTTGCTGCTATTGAGGTGGGATAAAGGTAGGGTTAGGGACAGGTTTGGTGGTATGGGTAGGTGTAAGGGATGGATCAGAAATGTAGCTATAAATGTTATTAAAATGTACACATGTACACAATAAGTGCATTGTTTCAAATGATTAATTTAAATGCAAGTACATCGTAGTTAAAGCCACCTAGTATAAAATTGGACTGCTTATTTTTATCAAAACTACTAAAAAAATTACTAGAGTAGGATTTCAAAACAAATGTTACAAACAAAGTCCTAAATCTGACCGATTTCAAAATGTGATTTGAATGCGTTTGTCGTCAAATAGTTTCTGTCATCAGAAACTACTGTTTTCTTTTTAAATGTAATTTATCTTTGAATGTTTTTTGGGGGGGATTCTTTAATGAAGGTAGATGCTAGCCGTGATTATCTGAGTTCAAGCGCTTTAAGGCTTTTGAGCACATGCATAAAAAGCAGTTATGTTCTATTTAGCAAGCATGCAGGCACTTACATCATAGATGGGCAAGACAATTTACAGTCAATAGTCAATTTACTATGGAAGTACATGTTTTTAAAGCTTTTTAACAGTTATAGCGACACATATGGCACGATCTCAATAAATATTTGCATGCTTGTTTAGAATCATATGATGCATGTGCTTACCAATTTTCATGAAGTTCTGAGTTTTCATTTTGGAGATACAGACTTTTGCATGCACTTGACCATGCCACTTTTCTAAATGACCCAGGTATAGCTACCCAAAGGGTAAAACTCTTTTTAATAATTATTTACGGTAGGAAATTTGCAAAATATCTTCACAGAACATGATCTTTACTTAACACCCTAATGATTTTGGGCATAAAAGAAAAATCAATAATTTTGAACCATACAATGTATTGTTGGCTATTGCTACAAATATATCAGTGCTGCTTATGACTGGTTTTGTGGTCCAGGGTCACATTTCTGTCATAATTGAATGCTATAAGAGATTTACAACAGTTGGAGGGCAACAGAAGAAATTGAACATTTCTAATCAGAGCAAGCCACACCATATGCCCTTTACGATCTCTTGAGCCTCCCAATAAATTTCTAAGCAACAAATGGCTGCTAATGGTTAAATGCTCTTATAATACATGTCAGAGTGTTTGATGGCAGAATGATAGGAGAAGTGAGAGGGGCTGTTCTTCAGCTTTAAGGGTCTTATCATGTTGTCACCTGGCAGGTAAACACTGACGGACTGGTGAATTGGGCCCTCCAACTCGGAGATAACATTTCTCGTTCTCTGGCCTAGCACCGGATCTCATTTTCTTCAACAGGGCTAAGGTTCAGTCATTCGCTCAAACAAGGCACACAGGACGCGATAGAATCTGAGAGGCTGCAGCTTCCTGCCTGGATGTATATCACACAGAGGAGATAAGAGGAAATCCAGGAGAGTGAGGAAGATGTAGAAACTCGACTACATGTGGGGAATTTGTCAGACAGAAGACGGTCTTGGCGGATGTGAACAGAGGGTTGAGGATGAAATATATGATAGGAACATTTTGTGAGGATTTGTGAGTGTTCGGATTCTACAGTGAAACAATCCCACTGTTACAAAGCATTCGCAAGTACACAGCACTTAAACCAGATGATCTATAGTACGAATGCATAAAGCAGTAGCCTGTAATGAAGTATTTGCCAAGTCAAAACTACACAACAAAAACTAATTCAAACATCTAGGCTACGTTCACACTGCAGGCAAATGTGGCCAAATCAGATTTGTTTGTTTTTGTTAGCTCACATGTGATGCAGATCTGTTTTTCTCATTACAGTGTGAACAGCACAAACCACATGGAATCTGATCTTGTCAATTCCGATTTGTGCCACGTCCATCATGGTACTAAATTCAATACAGGTCCGATGTCTTGCAATGCGACTGCAGTCTGAATACATGTGACTTCTATGTCACTCCAGATCAACAATCGTCAAGCTTTTGCGCTCATGAGAGTCACTTCAAAGATTTTGCATGCACATAGTAATTAAAGGAGAAGTTCACTTCCAGAACAAAAATTTACAGATAATTCACTCACCCCCTTGTCATCCAAGATGTTCATGTCTTTCTTTTTTCAGTTGTAAAGAAATTATGTTTTTGGAGGAAACAATTTCAGGATTTCTCTCTTTAAAGTGGACTTCTATCGCACCCGTGAGTCTGAACTTCCAAAATGCAGTTTAAATGCAGGCTCTAAACGATCCCAGTCAAGGAAGAAAGGTTTTATCTAGCAAAACAGAAAAAATACAACTTATATATTTTTTAACCTTAAATGCTCATCTTGTCTAGCTCTGGTGTATGTGTACTCCAGTTTAAGACAAAACTCCCTCTCATTTTCTTCTCCAGCTTCAAAAGCGTCCTACATCACTGGTTTTACTTTTTTGTAAGGAGCATTTGATATTCTTTGCATGTTCACTTTGTAAACACTGGGTTGGTCTTCTGCAGCGATGTAGGATGATTTTGAAGTTAAATGAGAAAATGAGATGGGAGTTTTTTGACCACCCTAACTGTCTTGAAGAGTTCACAAAGAGTTCACACAGAGCTAGACAAGATTAGAGTTTGAGGTTAAAAAGTATATAAATTGTCACATTTTTTTTTTAGAAAATAACCAATTGTTTTGCTAGATAAGACCCATTTCCTCAGCTGAAGCCCACTGAAGCTGCTTTTAAACTGCATTTTAGAAGTTCAAACTTTCAGGCACCATAGAAGTCCACTATATGGAGAAAAATTCTGAAATGTTTTCCTTAAAAAGCAATTTCTTTACAACTGAAGAAAGACATGAACATCTTGGATGACGGAGGTGAGTACATTATATGTAAATTTTTGTTCTGGAAGTTAACTTTTCCTTTAAGACAGCTGCGAAAGGTAGTCAATGGAGGAACAGTAATGTATTAGAAGTTACAGTGACAACTCTATATACAAGCAAAATATCAAGGCTTGTATCGTAAAAAAAAACTCTGGTCTCCTCCGTCACATCCTTGTCTTTATTGTCTGTGCATAATTTCGGTGGCTTCTGCGGCAGATTACACGATAAATACATGCATAATCGCTTACTTTTTGTCCTCAATGTTTACTTCCGTATGACAGCACACTGCACAAGTGTTGCCAAGTTCACAGTTTTTCCGCGGAATTGGGCTACTTTTCCACTGTTGCCGCAGGTTGTTTTTCAACTCTGTGGGTTGAAACAACCCCATTATAACGCAATATTTACCCCCCTGTAACACAACCAAGCTAGTTTTTGACTAGATTTGAGTAGAAATTGGGCTGATTTTGTTGTGAAAACCTGGCAACCCTGTGCGTATTGTTCTTTTGCACATGCGGGTCACTTCAGAACCATGATCTGTTCATACTGGAAATCTAATATTGGCCACATTTAAAACAAAAATGTGAACAGCTACAAAAATCAGATCTGAGCAAAAATCAGAACTAAGCACTAAGGTTCACAGTGTGAACCTTAGCAAAATGAAAGCTATTATGAATAATTTCAAATGCTTATTCTGTATTAGATACATTCACAAGCTATTTCCTAAAGCTGTGAGGACAAAACAGCAATCTTACAGCAAGTTTTGGCAAATTGGTGAATAATTTATATAATTTGCTGACGCCTCACTAACAGTTAGGTTTAGGGGTAGAGAATGGTGCTTTTTCCAAAAAATTATGTTTTAGTACAGCTCGCATAGTACAAATTCATACAAAATCACCAACTTGTAAAGTATTTCTCATAAAATATTTTCTCATAAAATCAAAATTGCCTATGGCAAAAATGTGGTGTGAACATCTTCACCATAAATGACAGCTATGATCTTAAAGATACTTCATTAATAATTTATCATGGATCCTTAGTACACACAAAATTACTGAACCCACTTGCCAATGTTTGTGTTTCAAACGCAGCCCTGCTCTAGACTCACGCATTTGCTGATTGAATTTGATGGAGCTGTCTGCATAATAGCATTAGCATTACGGAGGAAAATGTTCATCATCATAATGCAATTTGTAACATATTTTCTCGAACGCGGCTGGATTTCCGGCGGGATCGATAGATAAGCCGCTCACAGCAGTCAACCTCGGCCTCAGCATGAGTTAAGGGCACAGAGACGGACAAGGTGACACGGCCCAGGGGATGCAGAGGCTAAAAGGGCTGTGTAATACACTGAGAAACAATGAGTTTGCAGTAGCAGCACAGACCCGGGGCTCTTTTTCTCGAGAAAATAAGAAACTGTACGGTCGAGGCTTAACCACAATCCTAATCTATAAGTGTAAGAAATGCTCCAGCCGGTACTATTCGCTTCAAACGGCTCGCAGAAAGAAGTCAGCATTCTCCCGCTTAGCTCAGACACGGTTTTAGTCATAGTTTGAGCTCTCTTTTCTTGGCGCGTGGCGGAGCCGTTCCCTCTGGAGGCCGACTAACAAGAGCGTGAGAGGGGACGACACAAATTCATCCCGGCCTTGGATGGAGAACGTGGCTACGACAGAGTTCTGTCAATTTGCGCTGCCAGTCACCGAGGGCAAAGCTATGCTTCTCTTCCTCGCTTTTCTTCTCTCACTCGCTCCTCACAACCCAGATCTCTCCTCCCTTGCCCGAAAACCCTCTGCCAGCCCTCCAGGGAGCAGCTGAGCCCCTGCTCTATAGCTTCCTCAATCTCTGCCATCTCTCTTTCTCTCTCTCTTTCCTCTCAACAGGCTTCAAACAACTCTCAGCTCCCCTTTTGTTTGTCTCTTCCTTCTGCAAGGCCAATCGGGAGGTTTTCACAACTTCCATCTCCCACAAGCCATGCTGGAAACATCAGCGCTGTGCTGAGGAGGATGGGAGAAGGGGGGGCGGTGGGGGGTTGNGGGGGGGGGTGGGGGAGGAGTGAGGGATCATGGGAAGACAGGCAGCGCGAAGAGACATGAGGTGTGGAGGCGGAATGCAGTTTGGAAGCGTTCTGCCGATGAACAGTAAGGAAACTTGCAGTGGCTGTGGGTAGTTTGCCGCGTTTTTTTTTTTTTTTTCTCACGGATTGCCTCTCATTACTGTCTGCAAGTGTGAGTGTGTGTGTGTGTGGGTGGGTGGATTCTTCAGAACAGGCAGGGGCCTCCAAGGTTCACTAAACTGAAAAGACAGAAGAAGCAACTGAGACACACAAGCAGATGTGAAGCCCAGAATAATTAGGCTACACGGCGTCTTCAATGGAATCTGACTTAAATTTGGCCACTCGCCCTTGAGGCTGAGCAACTGCGCTGATCTCTCGCTGTCTCAATTAATTTGCCCTACCTCATTCACTTTCTGTGCAGAGGATGATCCATCGATGTCTAACATTCTGCTGTAAGGGTTATAAATACCCACGTTGCTTGCATGAAGCTCTCAGCTATGTTAACTAACCAAACTACATCAGGAGTCATTTCTTGAATCTATCTGACACATCATCAGTGTTGGGGTACAGCATTACAAGTAGAGCTGTCAATTAAATTCATTAATTAAAAAAAAAAACATGATTAGAAAAATGTATGCAATTAATCATCCCCAATGCGTTCTTGTGTTCAAACACAGCTGGACGATATGCAGCAGAATGGCACAGAGGTCCTGAGACCAAGTTTAAAATAATATATTTTTTACTTGACACAGCCATAAAAATGTGGCACTCATGGTGCTAGATGCTACACAACTGTCAAAGGCGTCAGTCTGCATGCATACATACGGTGCCTTGCGAAAGTATTCATACATCTTAAATTTTTTCACTTTTTATGTTGCATCCTTATTTTAAATTGCTTTAAATTACTTTTTTCCCCCACATCAGTTTACACTCCATACACCATAACTACAAAGCAAAAAACAGATTTGTGACAAATTTATTACAAATAAAACTCTGAAATAAGTACATTACATAAGTATTCATACCCTTAAGTCAGTACTTAGTTAAAGCACCTTTACAGCCTCAAGTCTTTTTGGGTATGATGCAACAAGCTTTGCACATCTGCATTTGGCAGTTATCTGCCATCCTTTGCCTCGCCTCTTCACCTCTCAAGCTCTGTCAGCTTGGATGGGGGCAGACATTTTTAGGTTTCTCCAGAAATATTTGTTGCATTCAATCCAAGGCTGTGGCTGGGCCACTCAAAGACATCCACTATAGAGTCGTCTAAACCACTCTTGATGTGTACTTAGGGTCATTGTCCTGTTGGAAGGTGAAACTTCTGCTCAGTCTGAGGCTCTGGATGCTCTAGACTAAGTTTTCATTAAGGCTATCTCAAATTTTTGGTACATTAAGCTTTCTTTTTACTCTGATGAGTCCCTCAGTCCCTGCCGATGAAAAACTGACCCACAGCATGAGGCTGCTACCAGCACACTTTCATTTTGGGATGGTACTCTGCAGGTGATGAGCAGTGCTTGGTTTCCTTCAAACAGTACGCTTGGAATTGAGGGTCTTGTTTCTTACAGTGCGAGGGTCCTTTAGGTGCTTTTTTGCTAATTCCAAGTGGATTTTCATGCATCTTCACTGAGGAGAGGATAGTGTTTGGTCACACCGCAATAATTACCGGATTAGTGGAGTGTTGTAGTGATGTTTTTTCTTCTCTAAGTTTCTTCTATCTGCATATATGATCATGGAGCTCAACTACAGTGACCATCAGCTTCTTGGTCACCAGTATAGCCAAGTCCCTTCTCCATCAGTTCCTCAGTTTGGCCAGGAGGCCAGCTCTAGGAAGAGTCCTAGTTGTTCCAAGTTTCTTCCATTACAGATAATGGAAGCTAGATGCTTCTGTGAACCTTCAGTGCAGCAGTTTTTTTTTTCTGAAATCTTCCCCAGATCTGTGCCTTGACGCAAGCCTGTTTCTGAGCTCTACAGCTATTTTGACCTCAGGGCTTGGTTTATGCGCTGATATGCATTTTCAGCTTTTCTGAGAGGTGTCCAAATCATACTTATTCAGATTAATTTGCCACAGGTTATCTCCACTCAAAGTGTAGTAACATCTACAAGCGATATGAGTACTCCTGAGATAAATTTCAAGTGTCCCAGAAAAGGGTATGAATACTTATGCTATGGAATCGTTTCAGTTTTTTATTTCTAATGAATTTGCAAAGCTGTTACAAACCTGTTTTTCATACTTTATCATAATAGTGTATGGAGTGTAGATTGATGTGGGGGGAAAAGTAATTTAAAGTAGTTTAACATAAGGCTGGAACATAATAAAACATGAAAAAAAATGAAGGAAAAAAAATGATATAGTATGAATACTTTCGCAAGGCACTGTAGACTAGAATTGAAAAAAAAAATATGCAAGAACGCATCTTCTATTAAAAGTTTCTGTCTCAAACAGCTTGACAGACATGTCACAACACAATACAGGAATAAAACAAATAAAATACTGACTTGTACACCCGCTTGGCATAATGTTTAATGACTTAGTGATTTGACACAAATTTTTTCTTATTTATAATTAAATAAAATCAATAAATGAAATGCAACAAATTAAATGATTTTTTTTTTAAATGTAAATAACGTTTTTTTTCTTCTTTTTTTTCTTTTAGCAAATGTAACTGATTTGATTAGAATGTGTAATAGCACTACCATATTGCTATTTGGAAATAATGATTTACTCCATATTATCCATATGCATAGCACTGCTAAACCCATTATACATCAAACTGTTTGCACTGCAATAAATACATAAATAAAGATAAAAAAAAAAACTGTTTTGTAACTCAGTAATGTAGCATGCTTTTAAATAACACTCACCAACACTGCACATCATACGGTAAACGATTTGTCCACTCTCCTCCAATCTTCTGCCAAACATCAGACCTTATATGAAACACAACCTAAAAGTACAACATGAGCTTGTGAGATCAGTGCATATACAAGAGCCTCCAGCATGATAAACCTGCATATTCCAATCTTATGATTTCAGAAGGCAGATGACACCATCGCAATAGAAATGGCCATTACGTATCTAGCCAAATAACATGCTCCAGCAATCTGAGATCAATATGCCGTTAATATGAAAACACAGTCAGGCAATTGGAACGCATGGATGAAAATCTCATCTCCATAATTGTTGTGTCGAAGAAAGTAATGTACACTGTAAAATATAGCGGTAACACTCGCCTCTTCTACTGTAGATCACACTGACCAGGCTGAATCACTACACTGCAACATAAAATAATTGCAATTAGAGATTTACATGACAATTTTACACTGACCATAACAATGCAGCAATTAGTTCAGTCTATACATATGATATACATCCCATTTTGGAGGAAACATATTCAGCTTTAAACTAGAGCAGCACTACTCAGCACATGGACCTCAAGCAATCACAAACATGGCTTCTTATTTTAGAGGAGAAAAAACAGAATTTAAGAATTGTCTCTTTCAATTTTTTTAAATGAACAACAAATTTGAATTACGTTGGAATTTTAACTGACATATCTGGAAGAGAAATCTGCTGTAATGAAAAGTTAAAAGGCATTCTCAGACCAGTTCTGAACAATTCATAATCCTTCTGCACCATTTATACTGCGGTATGCAGTGTGATTTAAAAAAAAAAAAAAATGGCAGAGACAGAAGCAATTTATAAATATAAAAGCAGTACTATAAAAGCAAGGAGTGCAGCTTTTGAGGCTAAAAGAATCTTGCTTTGTGGCCCCTGAGCTTTCCAAAGCCGTCCTGGTTAACACTATCATCATGTCAAAACAAGACTCTGTGTTTCCATATCCCAGGATGATGTGCCTACATATCTGTTGGATGTCTCTTCTTCAATGTCTAAAGTGTGTATGAGTGATTTAAATAAGTACTCATTAGGAAACAGAGGCAGGACATGATCCACGCAGACAGATCTTTCATAGAAACGGCCGAGCTCCTCATGAGTAGCCTTTGAGCGCCAGACAGGGGTAAGATAAAACCAGCGAACAACCTTTGATTCTTTTCACCCTGGGATCCTTTTCTAAATCCTCAGCATGCATTGATATGACACAAACGTTTCTAATATAGGTTTGAGCAAAGCTTGTGACCACCCTGCTGAGGATATTATCTGATCACTTGGATGTGTTTTTCTTCTATCCACCTTCACAGGCCATTAAATGCATTTTTATCCAGAAAGCCTCAAAGCAAAGGACAACGCTTAACCACAGGAACATTCTTCTCACTATGGCCTGAAACCTTCCACTCCATGGCATTAGGTGGACATTTAGAGAAAGATAAAAATCTGACATTTTGAGGACACTGATCAAGGACCAAAGAGTTCCCTACTGTCACAAGGGTAGTGCTTCAAATGTTGTGATGGCTTTGATTTCATACATGAATTAGGCTCAGTGTTATTAGGCTGAACCACTGACTGGTCTTGTAACAATGTGCTCTGTGACAGACCTTTGCAGATAGTTACAACTTAACCTGTGCACATATATGCACACACGCTCTCGTTCTCTGCCGCTGACACAAAGGGCAGGTTTGAGAGATCTGACATTTAAAAACTAACAGCGCAATGCTGAGCCTGGATCGTTAACCTCCGAATCAATTAAACATCTCACTCTTCAGTTTGTGGCCAGTCCACTTGTGTGTTCATCTGGAGATGGATATGGGAGTTTAATGACAGGTTAATTTCATATAAAATAAATATGAATAAAAGTGCAGTTCTATTAGAATCACATTTCAGTCATATTTGCTTTCAATTAAAGGGATAGTTCAC
>JAHKKF010526128.1:13684-51857 GCA_019740295.1 Labeo calbasu
TACATATATATATATATATATATATATATGTTTACTCGATTAATCATCAGAATAATCAACAGATTACTCGATTACCAAAATAATCATTACTGACAGCCCTAGGCATTACCATATGACATTTACAAAAGTTGCTTTAGAGCTTCACAGGTGTGGTCACTATGTGTTGTTGTTGCATAGAAAAATGACATGAAAAGATTCACTAGAAAATCCATTTGGGTTTGGAATAGCATTATGATCGAATAATAACAGACATGTCATCCCAATTTTGGGTGAACAGTTTTTTAGAACAATAAAAGAAACAGAGAAAGACAAACAAGTGAAACAAATGTTAAGAAAACAGCATATAAAAAGAATACAGTTGTAAGATGAATAGGGAGAAGCATACTCCAGATCATTTGAACTTTTTGAAGTTATAATAAGAAATGTTCTAGCTCCTATATTGAAATCCCCAAAATTGCAAACTTTGTTATCTTGGCAAATCTGAGCACAGTTTATGATACCGCTAGAATATTTCCTGGCTTGCTCACTGGGGGGTTGCAAGGCATTATTGTCTTCCCCTTTTATCTTCTTTATTTTTCTGTTTTCTGTAAAGCTGCTTTGGAACAACGTTTATTATAAAAACACTACACAAATATAACTGAATTGAAATTCTAGAGGGGACACATTATTTCAGTCTTGTTCTCAAGACAAGAAGCTGAGAAGCATCAAGCTTCACATGACTCAGGGATTCAACAAACCTCTCAACAAAAGCTTCAGGCTTTGCTTTGACCTCCACAAGAAACACGTTGCAAAAAGCATCACATAGGATGTGTTAACACAGTTAAATAGTTAAAACACTGAACGCAAACTAAGCACTATGAAACAAAAAATGCATGCATCATTTTTTTTCTTAATGTCACGGTATGTTTTTGACATTGTATTGTACAAAGCACAGCTCAGTGCATCTGACACAATCCTGTCAGTCTCTATCTTGTTTTGAACTGTATGGTTATCATTGAGTGCACCTGAAAAGGTCAATGGCAAATGGGTTTCAAATTAAAACCATTTTACATTTGAGTTACACAACTAGTCCTGTGCACAAAGTGGCACCTTGGATCAGAAGCACTGATCAGAAGGATTTACTGTAGATTTTTCTAAGAATAAAATCATGCGTCTTTGATAATTAGGCTGCCAAAATCACTTATTCACATCAGTGTCAGTGTAATCGAGCCTGAGCGTAAATAATTTTTGCATGGTTCATTAAGAGACAAAAAGAATATACACAGAATTAACCTACCGGTCAAAAGTTTGAAATAGTATGATATTTTTTTAAAGACATTTCTTATGCTCACCAAGGTTGCACTTATTTGATCAAAAATACTGTAAAACAATAACCTTGTGTATGTGCTGCATATTGAATATTATTACAATTTAAAATAACTGTTTTTAATTTCAATATATTTTAACATGATTTATTCCTGTGATACAAAGCTGAATATTCAGCAGCCATTACTCCAGTCTACAGTGTCACATGATCCTTCAGAAATCATGGCAAATAGTTATTTTAAATTATAATAACAATAATAATAATAATTCACAATATTACTGTTTTATGATAAAAATAAATGCAGTCTTGGTAAGCATAAAAGACTTAAGGTATATCAAAACACTACTTTCATACATTTTAACACTTTCATTTCACATCAAAGTCAGAAAAAAACTATACATATATATATAAAACATACTTACTATCAAGAGCACCAAGTCAGCCAGACATGTAAAAATATATACATAAAAATATAGGTGCATGACACTCGTGCCATTCCTTTCTTTTACCTGCCTGTGTTTCCTTTCTTTTTCAGTAAAACATTCCACTGTTTTCCTCCTGCCCCTAACTTCTCTTTTTCCCTGTCTAGTCTTCTCCATCATGGATATAAAAGAGTGATTGAGGAAAGATCTCTCAAGAGAGAGGACAGAAAAACAATGGGAAAAGCACAGTCAGGAATCCCCAAGTGACTCACAACCTGTCCACCTGCCCAAAGCAAAGAAAACCAAGAGAGGCACAAAGAAAAGAGGGATTTGACAATGCTGCACATGTGTGTATGTGTGTGTCAGATGAAAGACAGCTCTGTGTAATTGAAGCCACTGGTGTATGGGACGCTGTGCGGAAGCCTGTTCACAGCGTTATGAACCAGTTATATTACAGTTACATTTGCCAGCACTACATACTGTAGAAGCCCCATCTGGCTGAAAATACACTGTGTTTACACAGATCTATATATTCACAACATCAGGAAAAAATTTTGTAGAAGAAGCTTCTGAAAATAATAACATTTGCTTTCACAAAGGCAATAGAGTGTTTTCATGACGCGTCATCAATTGGCCATATCGGCGGCACGGAATGTAAACAATGCCACCGAACCAAACGAAACTCGCATATTTTGTTGATTATTACTGCTGAAAATTGTCAATTATTGCCATGTTTTGTGCTGTACTAATCGGTCAAAACATTTGGAGTACTATAGACTGCCAAAAGTTATAACAAATCAAGGGAAAGAGTGCAAAAACCTGTCTGTGGAAAAAAATGAACCACGATTTCCAGGGCAAGAATCTTAACAACATTCCTGCTTGTTCTTATTTCTGGTCAGGGAGGTGAATTATTAGGATAATATCTTAATTAATACTTCTCCTACATATCCTTACCACCTATTAACTTTAGTTTGTCAAAATATTGTGCCCTTTCCTGCTTACTAAGTCCTTCTCTATGATTTAGCAGTTTCCACACATTTTTTCCATGGTTTAGACAGCATAAATTAGCAAAACAATGTATTCAGTAGTACATTAAAGGAGAACTCCACTTCCAGAACAACAATTTACAAATAATTTACTCACCCCCTTGTCATCCAAGATGTTCATGTCTTTCTTTTTTCAGTCGTAAAGAAATTATGTTTTTTGAGGAAAACATTTCAGCATTTTTCTACATATAATGGACTGGTATGGTGCCCCGATTTTGAACTTCCAAAATGCAGTTTAAATGCAGCTTCAAATGATCCCAAATGTGGTTGTAAACGATCCCAGCCGAGAAAGATACAATTTCTATACTTTTTAATGCCAAACGCTCATCTTGTCTTACTCTGCTTGGACTGTTTTTGTTCCAGGTCGTGACAGTTAGGGAAAAACTCCCATCTCATGTTCTCCCTCAACTTCAAAATTGTCCTATATCGCTGTTTTACCTTTTTTGTTAAGGGTGTTTGATCTTCTTTACATGTTCACTTTGCAAAGACTGGGTCAGAACTTCTGCAGCGGAGTAGGATGATTTTGAAATTATTTTTGAAGTTGAGGGAGAAAATATGATTGGATTTTTTCGACATACTCTACCTGTCTTGAGTCAGAATACACAGAGTTCATGGAGAGAAAGGCAAGACGAGTGTTTGAGATTAAAAAAGTATTTAAATTGTATTATTTTTATAAAGATAACCGACTAACCACTAGATAAGACCCTTCTTCCTCGGCTGGGGATGCATTTGGGATCGTTTGAAGCCGCATTTAAACTGCCTTTTGGAAGTTCAAAATCGGGGCACCATAGCAGTCCATTATATGGAGAAAAATGCAGAAATGTTTTCCCCAAAAAACATAATTTCTTTACGACTGAAGAAAAAAAGACATGAACATCTTGGATGACAAAGGGGTGAGTACATTATATGTGAATCTTTGTTTTGGACGTGGACTTCTCCTTTAACCATACAATCCATGCTTTTGTTTACATCCGAGTATCGTCAATATGGTTGCGCATTCGGATAACTGACCAAATTGTGACATAAGTGCAAACACTCTATCCACTTTATTCTTCAGCGTGGATGTAAGCCTATGGGCAAGACTTCTGGTTCATTAGCCACTATAAGGTATTAATGAGAAGAATAACAACATGCAGCAAACAGTAAAACTGTCTGCACTACAAACCAGTGTGTTCATGTAGGACAATACATTAAAATAACATGGTAGAACACACCAATTTGCAATATCAAGCAGCAAAACGAGCTCTTTTGTACAGCTAAAAATAGCTGGATTTGGATGAGACCTGAAACAGGACCCATAAAATTTACAAATGGCCACATCCACTTTTACGAAAAAATATGGTGGATATGGAAGCAACAAATAATCACAATTACATAAAAGAAAGGTTTACAAAAACAACCTCAATTCATAATTCAAATAACTTATAATACTGTATATTAGCATTTGCAAAAAGAACATAAACTCTTCTAAGTAAAATGGGAAAATTACATGGGGGATAAGCAAAACAACTTAACTTGAACCCTAAACGATGAAAATCATTCATTAGCATTAGCAAACCGCAAAAGGACTGGATAAATTTACATCGCTCATTTATATGTTCTTATTTACATTCCGAGATAATATAATTGGAATGCATACAAAAACTAGCCTACAAACTTGCAAAACCATTAATTACCTGTTCTCCGCCATGATTTCCATCGACACACCCTTCCCCTCCAACTTCGGCAACTCCGGTATCATTTTTCGGTTGTAAATACGACGTTGAAGTTAGTTTAATTCCACTTTAATAAGGACTCAAAAGAAACGCGTACTGATCGTCACGCATTACTGATGTATTTGCAAATGTATAAAAACTCTGTAAGATCATAATATTCCGGTTCATTTGCTCTCACATCACTTAAAACTAAAATAACGTCCCAATCGCAACAAAACATACAAGATTTTGTTGATTCCAACTTCAGACTGCGCGCCATGTTTCCAAACGCAGCACTGAACACAACGCGATCCGAATCGCGAATAAATGACTCTTATGAATCGATTCTTTTAAGTGAGTCAGTCACAAAGATTCAAGAAACCGCCTTAAACCCGTGAATTAGCTGTTTGAATCAAATTCAGTGAGTCAGTGAATCATTCAAGCATTGAATCGCAAGTTATGTTTCGGTCCAACTCGAAATGAAACATTATTGGGTATTAGGTTTGTGAGATATCAATCTGTTTACTTTTAGATTTACTTTCTACTTTCTGACTTTCTATATGACAACATGTTATTAAAGATATCAACAATGTTTTTGTTGCAATAAACAAGCCTAACATTAATAGAAATATTGTCTTCTTAAAACATTTAAATATTGTACAAAATATTATTGGTCACTAGCATATGAGGTCCAACGTTGAAACAACTATAGATCAACTTTGTGTGGGACTGTAGACTCAACAAACAGGAAGAAAGCATCTTGCAAAACATATTTATATGGCTTAATAATCACATCGTTAATATAACTTAAATCATTATACAGTTCTAATCTATACACTAAAATAAACTTTAATTAAAAGCACACCGTTTTATCAAGTATTTCTGTTGCTTTACATCAACTTTAAAACAAAACAAAACCCAAAAAAGTCATTTGTCTTCTGAATGTTTCATTTCAGTACACCACTGACCTATGCCATCTAAGTGATATCAGACAAGACATCCGGAAGGGTTGGAACTTCGACCCCATTAAGTACTGTCTGAACAAGGAGATAATAATACTGCAACAAACAAATTTAAAGAGGAGTGCCGCTGTGTGCATCTCTATGAACTCGCACACAGATACAGACTGATAAACTTACTGCACCATTCTCTTTCCCCATGATCTTGCTCCACACACACACACACTTGGACAGAGCTCATGGAGTCACTTCAGCATGCTTATGTGTTTACAGCTTGTCAGAGTTGTTTATCATTCCTAATTTCAGATGTTTAACCAAAGATTGCTAAATCACTGTAATTACAAAACACTATAGTTTGGTTTCCTGGGCTTTATTGAATATGATTGCATGCCTATTTTTTCACTCTCAGATTTCAGTACATTTCACAGTGTACTATACTTTTCAGGTAATCCTTATGCGGCACTTCACGAATAAGCTCCTTGAAATAAATCTGTCACAATTTTCATATCCACTGTCATCCTTTTGTTTTTTGAATTCAATACATGGATTTTGATTCAGAACTTCAGGTCTGGATTTTGACACCAAAATGTATTTTGTGCACACTTAAAATATATGAATTTCAAAGCATTGTATAGATTTCCAAACTTAAGTTAGACAAGAAATATATGCTTGAAAGCTTTGCTACTTTTCTTTTGTATAAACTGACACTTTATTTAGTATTTTGCTATTTAAAATTCATGTTATTTTTAGGGCTGTCAAACGATTAATCGTGATTAATTGCATACAAATTGAGTATTAATTGAGTTCACCTAATATTTGTGCGTGTGCACATGTAATGTATGTATATATAAACACACACAAATTAATGTATATATTTTAGAGAAATATGCTATTTATGCACAAAATATTATATATATAATATAACTTATATAAAAATTATAATAAATACATATACTAATATTTCTTGAATATTCACATGAATGTGTTTGTATTTATATATACATAATAATTACACACAGTACACACATATATTAGGCAAACTCAAACTTTTATTTTGTATGCGATTAATCACGATTAATCGCTTGACAGCCCTAGTTATTTTTCAAGCACTGGTCAATTTTGAGATTTTGGCCTATTTGGCTTCCATAGCATGTCTTCTTTCAGACCAGTGAAAAGAAAACCTCCAAAATACACTTTTTAATGTTTATTTTATTACACTTTTTTGTATTTGCATCAGTAGATTTCAATTACAAAACTAATTTTTAAAGGCTGTTTTCTCAAAATGTGTTTTCTCTCATGCACTGAGCCAGAAATCGCCACTTCAGTAGAACCAAAGTTTCCAGAATCTATATTCTGATGGTTAAGATTGCTCATCTTATCATTCATCTTATTTATACAGTTTATTCCTAAAAACATGTCTATTTTTCTAGCTGTTGACAGTATTTCTAATTTATGTAATGCTAAAAAGACATCATAAATCCCCTCTATAAAAATCTTCAATATGTCAGCAAAATAAAACAAGAATTGTGCGCTATTTAATTAATTGCATATTCAAACATAACATTTCAGATAACTTGTTGTCTTATTATACTGTGCTTAAAGTATGATGTCATTTATTAGTTACACACACACTCATATATATATATATATATATATATATATATATATATATATATATACTGTATATATTTTGTTTTCACCCTGTTCATCTGCGGTGTCTTGCCTTACAGTATACTCCAAAAGTGTCCTTTAAGGGGCTTTTCTGACTTAACACAGCATGGTTCTTCATAATATTAGTCTTGAGGGATGCTCCTTCAGGAAAGAACAACTCTAACTGTTCGCCTCTCACAGGGCTGGATATGAGAATATCTGCTCAAGTAGTTTATAATGAACTACAGAGTCAATGCTTTAAAGAAATCTCATGAGAGAGAGAGAAAAAGAGAGTGTGAGAGGAACACAGCTAGAGATAATCATTCACAACAGATGTGATATGTGAACCCAAATCTAATACAAACAAACACAAGGATTTTTCTAAAAGCAAACAGACACAAAAGGAGTTTTACCACAACAAAACTACAAGTGTTCAACAAGGTCAAGGGAAGTCATCACAATAACACGCCAGATATTCCAAACTTTATAGGATTCTAATCAGATCCAGAAAATTTTGCACCGCGCTGAGCTTCCTAGATCAATGCAGATGGGCTTTATTGATCTTTAGGTTTGATCACTGATGTAGATGTAATGATTGGCTGAGGAAAATGCAGACTGGCCAATAAAAATACACTGTTGACTAACCAGCGACGAATAGTTTAATTGTTCTGTTCTCACTTCAAGGGAAAATGCTGTGCGGTTGGACGCAATCACAGCCATGTCAGATCTCAGTATACAGTAGAGAGTGAAGATGGTCATAACATGAGCTTTGTTGTAACACTGTTTGTTTAACCAGTTTAAAATAGGTACGAGATGAAACCTCTATGATCATCATCCTTTGAGGTAGAGTTGAAGTTGTCTCTGCATACAAATATTAATTATGTAAAAGACAAAACTTGATTCGGGATCAGCTTAATAAATATTATATGATAAAAATGGTATTATCAGCAGATTCTCCTCATTAATTATTAAATATTAAACCATTCAAAAGTTTGGGGCTGGTAAGACTTTTAAATGATTTCAAAATAAGTTTCTTCTGCTCACCAAGGTTGCATTTATTTGCCGTAAAAACACAATCATATTTTGATATATTATTAAAATGTAAAAAAAAATGAAAAAGCTGAATTTTCAGCATCACTCCAGTCTTCAGTGTCACATGATCCTTCAGAAATCATGTTTAACTTTCTGATTTGGTGATCGAGAAACATTTATGATTATTATCAATATTAAAAACAGTTGTGCTGCTTAATATTTTTTGGAAAGTGTGATACACTACCAGTAACAGTTTTTGAACAATAACATTTTTAATGTTTTTGTCTCTTCTGCTCACCAAGCCTGCATTTATTTAAAATTTTGAAATATTTTTACTATTTAAAATAACTATTTTCTATTTGAATATATTTTAAAATGTAAATTTAGCATCATTACTCCAGTCTTCACTGTCACATGATCCTTCAGAAATCATTCTAATATGCTGATTTGCTGTTCAAGAAACATTAATATTATTATTATTATCATCAATATTTAAAACAGTTGAGTACATTTTTTCAGGATTCTTTGACAAACATAAAAATCCAAAAATCAGCATTCATCTGAAATAAAATGCTTTTGTAACATTATACACTATACCATTTAAAAGCTTGGAGTCAGTGTAATTTTTTTTTCTTTTGGGTAAGAAATTAAAGAAAATAGTACTTTTATTTAGCAAGGATGCTTTAAATTGATCAAAACTGATGATAAAGATATTTATAATGTTACAAAAGATTTCTATTTCAGATAAATGCTATTCTTCTGAACTTTCTATTCATCAAAATTCTACTCATCTTTTTTTAACATAGCAATAGTAAATGTTTTTCTGAGCAGCAAATCAGAATATTAGAATGATTTCTGAAGGATCATGTGATTGGAGTAATGATGCTAATAGTTACATATTAAAATATATTCAAATAGAAAACAGTTTTTTTAAATATTAAAACTATTTTAGAAATTATTGTTTTGCTGTACTTTGGATCAAATAAATGCAGGCTTGTGAGCAGAAGAGACTTATTTAAAAAAAAAAAACATAAAAAATCTTACTGTTCAAAACTTTTGACTGGTAGTGTACATTTTACAGCATTTATTTGAGATAGAAATCTTAAATTATTTTTAATTATTTAAAAAATTTGTAACATTATAAATGCTATTTTTCAACTTTTGGTTCAATTAAATGCATCGTTGTCTCTTTAAAAAAAAAAATCTGACCCCAAATATGGTAATGTATTTTACTTTTCCCATTTATATTCAAGCCCATTGACACTGTATTAACAATCTGAAACAAGATGAAAGTGACTAACATGCACACAACACTCAACATCTCTTATTATTGTTATTATCTATTTTATCTGTTTGTTTAACTTGTATAGAGTTTATTGTCTTTTTTGTGCTTGAACACAATCACAGCTATGTTAGATCTCAGTATACAGTAGAGAGTGAAGATGGTTATAACATGAGCTTTGTGGCAACACTGTTTGTTTAACCAGTTTAAAATAGGTACAGAGATGAAACCTCTATGATCATCATCCTTTGAGGTAGAGTTGAAGCTGTCTCCGCATACAAATATAAATTATTTAAAAGACAAAACTTGATTTGGGATCAGCTTAATAAATATTATATGAAAAAAATGCTATTATCAGCAGATTCTCCTCATTAATTATTAAATAATAAACCTTTCAAAAGTTTGGGGCTGGTAAGACTTTGGATCTACAGGCTTGTGAGCAGAAGGGACTTATTCAACAAACGTTAAAAAAAACTTACTGTTCAAAAGATTTTGACTGGTAGTGTACATTTTACAGCATTTATTTGAGATAAAAAATCTAAAATGATTTTAAATTATTTTAAAACTTTTGTAACATTATAAATGCCTTTTTTCCACATGTGGTTCAATTAACTGCCTTGTTGTCTCTTTACCAAAAAAAAAAAAAAAAAGGAATCTGACCCCAAATACATGGTAATGTATTTTACTTTTCCCATTTATTTTCAAGCCCACTGACACTGTATTAACAATTTGACTATGAAAGTGACTAACATGCACACAAACACTCAACATCTCTTATTATTATTATTATTATTATCTATTTTATCTGTTTGTTTAACTTGTATAGAGTTTATTGTCTTTTTTTTTTTTTTTTATCTTTTTGGATTAAATATCATGAAAAGAAATGAGTTGGAGTCCAGGGTTTGTTAGAGGTTTATATAAAAAGGAACTTCAAACAAGCAAATATTATTAACAAAATAAATGCATGTACACAATTAAATAGAAGCTGTCTACTAGTGTTACAATCCACTTCACCAGCTATTTTGTCAGTACTTGACACTAATTGACTTAGTTATGGGTTGTAGATTGTAGTAAACTCTATGAGATATTGTAGATTTAAGGGTTGTATATTTATAAAAACAACAAAACCTTTCATTTGTAGCAGAGAAATGTGGGGTAATTTTATCTTAAGTTTGGGATAAACTACAAAAAAAGCAAAAGTGTTACAGTCTCCCCTCCTGCTATTGGGCCTTAGTGCTCATGTCAGATACGCAGGTTCAAATCAGCCTTATAACTTCCTGTCCTCTTTATACTAGCTCAACCACTAAAAATGTGCCCAAAAATAAAATGAAAAATAAAAACAAAGCAACAATAGTTTTAATAAACCCCTTCATATCCGCTTGGAATATTTTTTTCTTTAATATTCACACTGATTAAAGAGCTATACTGTAATTTACCACAGAGGGGAGTTTTAAAAAGAATGAACATTTCCATTCATGTTATTCTTAGGCTGTACTCTAAGGGCTGAACTAAAACAGTGCGGGCTGGCTTCCTCCGGATGGACCTCATATAAGCACAAACACACACACATACACACACACCGACATCCCGGTTCAAAGCTTCTGACTCATTGCTCTTTTCTGCCAAGCTTACACTACAGCTATTGTGAAGAGTAAACTCTTGGGGGCAAGATCCTTCTCTCTTTCTCTCTCTCTCACACACACACATAGACATGATTATCTCATTCTGCATCACATCATTATCCCTAATGCATACAGTATGAGCTTTTCAACAGCCTGAGCTACCGTGAAAGCCAGAACTTTCGGGAGCACCTGCTGACAAACACACACTCATGCAGAGACGCTGCGAGGGGGAGGGGGAACTCTGGGATACTGGAAGAAAGGAAGTAAAGCACCCTGAGATTTAGTTACGAGCAACCTGAGAACTGTGGGGGATGGATGTGAGACAGAGAGAGGGAGATTAAAGGAGTGTCTGACAAATGGAGTGAGTAAGGGAGGAGAGGTAGGTGAGTAATAGAGAACAAAAAGTGAGCGAGAAAGTAATTACGTTAAAGTGGACAAGAGAATTACATTTTTAAAAGGTGTAGGGAGAAATACAATGTTAAAACAACAGTTCTTTAATGGTTCTTCGAAGCATCTTCGTGTCAAGAAACATTTTTCACTAAACAGGGTTTTCTGTGGTCGGTTTTGTGTGTTTTTTTTTTGGACGTTCATGGTGTCTTTTCTTTTCAACCTCAAGGTTGACCTATGACATAATTGCAATGCAAGGTTCTCCCATGGCATTAAAAGAACTTAAAAGGATAATTCACCCAAAAATGAAAATTACCCCATGATTTACTCACCCTCAAGCCATCCTAGCTGTTAAAGACTTTCTTCTTTCAAATAAAATTAAAAAGTTATATTAAAAAATGTCCTGGCCATCCATCCATCATAAAAACTGCTCCACATGGCACAAAGGGGTTAATAAAGGCCTTCTGAAGTGAACTGATGTGTATGTGTAAGAAAAATATCCATATTTAAAACTTTAGAAACTGTAATCGCTAGCTTCCGCTAACTGTCGAATGAGCGGATGATGTAGGATGTAGGTGTAACATAAGCTCCGGTGAGAAGTGCCGAACGTGGAAGCCCAGTGGAGCGAGCAAAACAAAACACCAGTCACAAATTAGAAGTACAACATGAGGATTTGTAAAGAAAAATGTCAGAGGATTTCGATATAAGCCAAGAGTTTTCCTTTGCTGTTCAAAACTTGGTTCTCCAGAGACTAGCATATTCTCACCGGAGCTTACGCTACGCATTTCATATAATGGACTTCATTGGTGCCCAGATTTTGAACTTCCAAAATGTAGTTTAAATGCAGCTTCAAAGGCCGAGGAAGAAGGGTCTTATCTAAATGATCGGTCATTTTTTTCAGAAAATAAAAATTTGTATACATTTTAAGCGCAAAAGCTTGTGTAGCACAGGCTCTGGGATGCACGTTCACGTACTATTGAATGACGTCGGAAGGTCACGTGGATGTAGGTGGAACCACAGACCCAGTGTTTACAAAGCGAATGTGCAAAGACTAAGAAAGTGCAAGTAAGTCAAATGCTGTTTACAAACAAAAAGGTACAACGATTTCGGACGATTCTGAAGTTGTAGGACAAAATAATATTGAGTTTTTCGCCATACTCTACCTTTCTGAGCCGGAGTACACGGATGATGAACTTGTGGTGATTCGAAGACATGATTTGTAGTTGTGATGGGAAGTTCGGATCATTTTACCGAATCGGACCTTTGAGTAAAATGAACAAATCTTTTTTCGAGTCATTTTGTTCATTTTAGCAAAATCAGCATCATGTGACAGCCCCATAAGATGAACGAACGACTCAAAAAACCCGAAGACTCGAAACAGGTGAACTAATTCCAGTACAGAACCTAATAGGATGTTGCACATGCGTGACTGAACGAATCACTTCCCCAAGACGACTCGTTCTTCCCGAGTCACATTAAAGATTTGTTCAAAATGAACGGTGAGTCACGGTGAGTAAAATATTCGTAAATTGTTGTTCTGGAAGTGGAGTTTTCCTTTAACCCTCTGGAGCAGTGTGGAGTACTTTTCATGATGGATGGATGGACTTTTTTGGGCTTCAAAATATTAACACCCATTCACTTCCATTATAAAGCTTGGAAGAGCCAAGACATTTTTTAATAGTTTTCATCTGAAAGAAGAAAGTCATACACACCTAGGATGGCTTGAGGGTGAGAAAATGTACATTTTTGGGTGAATTATCCTTTTAAGATGGTTGTGCTGTGGAATCAGTCTCTTCTATGGCATCATAATAAGTTTTGCCTATCAATGTATGTATTCAACTATATTATGGCAAATTATTAATAGCAATATCTTGAACTGAATTCTGCTATGCTTTGATCTGAGTTGGCTATGTGTCAAAACAACTAAGGTATTCAAATGTGACTTATTCAAAACAGGTAAATGCCAGTATATATATATATACCTGTCAGTAACTACACTGAATAAATACTTGTGTGTGTTTGTTTCACTGAACAGAACCTCTTTAGAGTCATTTGTTTTGGAGTCTCAGGTTGCACTTTACTTTTTGATTCACTATTACTAAAAAATTGTACTCAGTAAAATTAATCTTATAGATAACACATTGTATAAAATTCAGTTAATATTAATTATTAATCAAGTTACAATAATTAATTACAAACTTAGTCAATAACTGTATCAGTAACAGAATTATTAATAAAAAGTACTATGAAAGACTACCTTTTTTTTTTCAATTTTTTTTCAATTTTTTGTTAAATCTTTCTTATTTGAACTGTATTTAATTTATGTTATGCTGAAAAAAATAATCTAAAAGCAATTTTTAGTTGCTGGTAAATTTCACAAATAGAGACTGAAATAATATTTTCTTGTACAACGTATTCCAATATTCCCAGTAAAATTTTCAACAGAGTAAGAGGGAGAAAAAAAACATTGCTTCATTTTTTTTTGTATCTGGACTGTATCATATCTATGGCATCATACGAACTTCTAAATATTCGTCTATCCACCTTTTTCTTTAATGTGAAAGTAAGCCTATGGGTGAGATTTCTAGTTTATTAGCCACTATTGGGAAATAACGAGAAGAATAACAACACGCAGTAAACTGTAAAACTGTTTTCACTACAAACCAGTGTGTTCATAATTCATATAAGACAATACATTAAATGGTAAGACATGCCAATTTGTTGTATCAAAAAGCAAAACAAGCTGTTTTGAACAGCTAAAAATAGCTGGACGCAGATGGGACCTGAAGCCAGACCTATAAAATTTACAAATGGCCGCACCCACTCTTACAGGAAGAAAAAGGTAGATAGCATCATAGGAAGAAAAAAAGATTGTTTTATGATATCAAGCACAGTTTTTAAGAGTTTAGATAGACGAATACAGAGATTTGAATGCACATCCAGTATTCACATGCCAAATAGCTTTCAGTACAACACTCTGACTCTGCAAGGCACAAAACTGTAGGTTTGTTGGTTGAGATGCTAGGATTAATGCTAGGAAGTGCGCCAGCACTGGTGTGCTCACTGCGGTCACAATCCCACTCAACCTACCAGTCTCCAATACCCTCTTTGAGTATGAGATTTTGAGTAAGTCTTTGAGTATGGCAGTGTGTGTGCATTTATAAATCTGAGATATAGACATGCAGAAAATAAATTACCATTGGCTCATTCCCAAACTACTTCTCTCCTCCCCTTTTTTTCCCACACGTACAGTAGAAGAGATCAGTGCCAGTGAGGATTTGGAATTAGATGACTCAAATTTTCCTTTCTGAAGATCCTCTTGGGTTGATTAGCTCAACGTGTGTGCTTGTGCGTAAGCCACTAGGGCAGCAAACAGGCCGAAATAATGTACCTTCAAACCTTGGAGTACGACTAACGGAGGTTTGTCTTGTTCTAACAAACACAGAAAGGCCCACAGCACAACAAACACACACGCACACACTTCAGTAAACACAATAGCTCTCAAAGCATCTAAATGATTCAATTTTCCTAAGGTCAGCTCTGAAGAAACTGCACTGGGCTGGTGTGAATATTCTGCAGTACATTGGGTTGTGTTATACTTGTAATGTCTCATTTTCCATACCGTCCCTGGTGACAGCAAAGCAAAAACACAATTACATGAGCTGCAAGGGATGTGAGTCCCACACAGAAAACAACAAAACCAAAACACCTGGTTTAAAGGTGGAAAAAAGGGAAAAAAAAAACTTGTTGTGTTTGATTTTTTTAAAACCTTATCCCTTTTATTTTCCCCTTCATTTCCTTCATTTTATTTCAATTTACTTTCTACACCGTTTGGGCATTGCCGTGATGACTCCCTTCTTCCGTTTGCCTATTTTCCCTTTCCGCACTCATTAAAAATCATTGTAGAAGCTGCACACTCACACGGTGAACCACAGCCGTTTGAAATAAAAGACGTGGTTGCATATGAGATCAGAATACTGGTGTCGTTGGTTAGAAAAATGTCATTTCATGGAAATGTTTGTATAGAGAAACAGAGTCATTTTTCTTTAATTTGTCAGGATTCTGTTGAAATATTTCCTTGAAAAAAAAAATCTTATTTTTGTTTGAATCAACAGCACATATTGCAGTATACATTAAAATTCATGCCAAAGCTGAAGGGTAGAACAAGTGTGCTTGTGGCTTTAAAATTGCATTTTCCTCTAAAGGCAGTGTATGTTTGTTCTTTCCATTTTATTGAAAACAAAGCTAGAGAACTGCACAGCGATCCGGTGGTCTCTGGTCTGTTACTGGGTCGATGCCAACCCTCCTCAAACTGAACGCTGAAAGTGTGTGTATCATCCATTAGGGTCTTCACATTGTAAAACTGGAGAGATTTCAGAATCATGAAAAATCTCTTTGTTGATTCTTCTTTGATTCTCATTAAAAATTCTTTTAGCATTTAAAAGGAATAAGTATTTAATAAAAATAATTCATTTAGAATTATATTCTAAATGATGAGACCATTTGAATCAATTATTATCATAAATAAATAAATTTCTAAACAATTCTTGCAAAATGCATGCATATAAAGTCATTTTTTAATAACTTTACACTGTCTTTTTAGAGACTGCATAAAAAGAGTCCAATACTTGGCATACCTATATATGCATATGCAGTATTAAACATTCATTAATATTTATTACTCACAAAATGCATAATGTTTATCTTTAACTATACTGATTTTCTGAGTCACGAACAAGAACTCATTCACAAGAGTCATTCACTTTTAAAAGGTTCTTTATTGGAATTAGTGATTCCATTAAGAACTTTAATATCTATGGAACCTTTCCATTGCACAAAAGGTTCTTTATTTTCTTTAGTTCTTTATTCTTTATTTTCCACAAGCTGATATGATTCTTTAGGGTCTTAATGAAAAGTCTATAATATACTTTGGTTAAAAATTCTCAAAGGTAGTGTAAAACAACACCCTTTTTACCTTGCCAAAATCAGCTCTGCAAAGATCATCCTATTCTGGTCGAGGCTGCTTTAAATGCAAATGAGCTCTGCTCGCCCCGCCCCTCTCTTCTTTCTGTGGAGTGACGAGCATGTTTACTTTAGCCGCGTTAGCTGCTAAACTTGCTAACTAGCACATTATTAGCAAAGGCGGTCCCAAAGATTCATAAAAAACCCTTATACTCACTTCTGCTGTAAGTGAAGCTGGATCACGAATGATTCGCACGAACATAGACGGAAATATGTAGATCGGGAGGTGCATTCTCTTCACAAACAAGCGTAATCCACTGCATCTTCAGCAGCTCAGATGTCAGGAGTAAATGACGACCACTACGTTTATTATTACATCCATCAACACAACACCTGAATCGCTCAATACTTGTCTAACTTACATCCCTGCTCCGGCATCAAAACAATGGAGGTGGGACTGTTGCAGCTGATCGGAGGTAAGACGCTCACGTCAATCAACTGGGAGCAGCCTCTGTTGGTGTGACGCCACAATGACAGGCATTTGTGAATGGCTCGATTTGAAAAAGGGAATATTATTTTTACAGATTAATTAAAAACCACTGCATGGATTTTTATCATTACAGGGTAGATGTGTACATACACTGCCAGCACACATTAATGTTCAAACAACGTGTAAAAGTGAACCTAGCATCCGATGACCCCTTTAACAGTGGAAAAAGTTCTTTACATTAACAAACAAACAAAAAACCTAATTAAAAATGGAATTAAATTAAAAAATTTAAAATGAGTTTTTTATAACTGTTTTTTATTTGAATATATTTAAAAAGTAATTAATTTCAAAGCTGAATTTTAACATCGTTACTCCAATCACATGATCTTTCAGATTTGCCCCTCAAAAAAAAACATTTATTATTAATATTATTATGTTGAGAACAGCTGAGTAGATTTTTTTCAGGTTTCTTTGATGAATAGAACGTTCAGAAGAACAGCATTTATCTGAAATAGAAATATTTTGTAACATTATAAATGTCTTTATCAATGTCTTTTGAGCAATCTAAGGCATCCTTGCTAAATAAAAGTATTACTTTCTATGATTTTTCTCACACAACAACAAAAGCTTTTTATTTCAGATAAATGTTGATTTTTCATATTTCTATTTATCAAAGAATCCTGAAAAAATGTACTCATCTCTTTTTAAAATTAGTATCAATAATACAAAACGTTTCTTGAACAGCAAATCAGCACACTAGAATAAGTTCTAAAGGATCATGTGACGCTGAAGACTGGAGTAATGATGCTAATAATTTAGCTTTGATCACAGGAATAAATGACATTTTAAAATATATTCAAATACAAAGCAGTTGTTTTAAATAGTAAAAATATTTCACAATTTTACTGTTTTTTTCTGTACTTTGGATCAAATAAATGCAGGCTTGGTGAACAGAAGAGACTTCTTTAAAGGGGTGATCAGATGCTAAGTTCACTTTTTCATGTTGTTTGAACATTAATGTGTGTTGGCAGTGTATGTACAAATCTACCCTATAATGATAAAAATCCATGCAGCGGTTTTTAATTAATCTGTAAAAATAATATCCCCTTTTTCAAATCGAGCCGTTCTCAGATGCCTGTCGTTGTTGCGTCACACCCGCAGAGGCCACTCCCACGATATCATATCAACTTGTGGAAAATGGGCATCTGATGACCCCTTTAAAAAAACTAAACAAAAAAAAAACATTAAAAATCGTACTGTTCAAAAACTTTCGACTGGTAGTGTATATAAAATATCTTACTGACCCCAAACTTTTAAAAGGTATGTATGTTTTTCATCCACTAAAAATAATCTCTAAACAGTCATTCATATGAAAAAAAGAAAGAAAGAAAGAAAGAAAGAAAGAAAGAAAGAAGCTTGTTTCCAAGTAGGTTGGTTTTCACCTGACCATAGCAGTATTTAGTTTCATCCAGCAAAGGGAGAGAGGGACAAAGAAAGAGAGGGAGGGAAGAAAGAGAAAAGAAGCAGATCATCTGAGAGTAGGTATAGCAGTAGTAGACATGGGATTATGAGGGTCACCCAGGATTTATATCAAATGTCCAAAAAAACAAGTTTTTCAAGAAGTGACAATGGGGTGAGGGGAGAGAAAGAATGAATGAATGAGTGAGCGAGCTAGAGGGAGAGAGCGAGTGAGGGAGTGTGGGAGGTGTGATGGCAGTGAAGTGAAAAACACAGAAAGAGAAAGGTAAGCGCTACAGTCCAATCTCAGGAGATGACTTTGCTGGCCAACCTTCAAAGCACTTCAAAATTGAAAACGTGAATTGAGCGTGATGAGAGAAAGAGAGAGAGAGGGAGAAAACGAAAGGAGAGTGTGAGGAGGATGATGGAGGAGGGTGAACTTAGCTGTGGATGAGCTCCTGCATTTGAATTTGAAATTGGACACACAGTGGGTCAGTCACAGATGCCGCGGCATACTGATATCTCGTTCACTTCTCTTCTGGCCTCGTCCTATCTCATCACAGTCTCAGCTATTCTCATCTCCTCATCTTTTGCCTTATCTCATCTCCTCCCTCCTCCTTTTGCCTTTCGTTTCTCTGCTTGCCTCATCTTTTCCCTTCTCTCTTTTCCTTAGCTAGGTTTCACATACCAGATGGTTTGCTGATATTAAGAATCTCTAGAGGTTCAGCATGTGAGGGACTTCTGCTCGTCAGACATGTTAACACACAGAGATGAGGAGAAATCCAGACAGACTTTGAAACACGCTGACCACATACAGACTGCAAATGTGTTTAAACATTAGTCATTGAGGTTACGACTCAAAGGGGCCATTTTCTGTACTTTTGTAGCACTTTGTTCTTGAGGTCCACTTACACTACTGTTCAAAAGTTTGGGGTCAGTAAAAACTATAATATTATTGAAAGAATTCTATTTTGCTCATCAATTTATTTGATAAAAAATACTGTAAAACTGTAATAACTGTGATTTGTTTTTTAATGTATCTATTTTATCTATTTTAATATATTCTCAAATGTAATCAGCAACTATACTGATTATTTGAGTCTTTTCACATATCTTTCCATAGTTCTTTCCATTGCACAAAATGTTCTTTATAGTGGGAAAAGGTTCTTTAGATTTTGTTTACTTAAAGTTCTTTGCAGAACCAAAAATGCTAAGAGTGTTTGGAATATATATACATACATATATACATACATATATATATATATATATATATATTAATCTTTTTGAAAGTAGTCTTTAATGCCCCCCACCCCCAATAAATAAAAATAAATCAATAATAATAGTAATAATAATAATAATAATAATAATAATAAAATGAATAATAAATAAATAAATAAAAAATGAAAAAAAAGAGAAAATAAATACTTACATAAATAAAATGAGGTTTAAAATAATGTTTTCTGTTTTAATATATTTAAAATGTGCTTTATTTCTGAGAATGGCAAAGAAAATATATATAATTTTCACAATCATTATGCCAGTCTTCAGTGTCACATGATTCTTCAGAAATCATTGTAATATGCTAATTTGCTGCCCAAGAAGTATTTCTTTTTATTATGAATATTGAAAACAGTTGTGTTGCAATTTTGTGGAAACCATGATGTTTTTCCAGGGTGTTTTGATAAAGAGAAAGTTCAAAAGAACAGCATTTACTGAAATATATCAAAAATATCTTTTTTTTTTTTAAAGTTTTACTGTCACTTGTTTCACATTTTTTCTTTATAAATCTTTATTTTGTTTTTCATAATAGGGGACCATTGATAACAATGGAAAATATTTTCTAATATTAAAAAATAAATCAGTCAAAAATAAATTCTCAGCCTACCATTTTTAAAAATACTAAAGGCACAAATTATACATGTCGTACACAAAATATACGTCCATGAGAATATAATTAATAATTAAAACTGCTTTTTCATTACATTAACTCACCAAATTACTTCAACCAATTTCATTTTTTTCAGTGTTATATGAGATTAACTCAACTTTTAAAGCCAATTTAATATAATTGAAGTTGAAATATCTTGTACAGCCAATTTGATTATAGGCAGCAGTATCAATAATATACACTGATTTAAAATTAAATTAAATTTATATGTGTTTAAAAAAATAAAAATATAAATCGCACACACTGAAATTTGCATTATCACAAAAATATTTTAATTATTTGGGTATGCAAAACACTATTTCTTGATCATTTGATCATTTTACTCTGTCTATCTGACACTTGCTACTGTACCTATAAGACTTGTTTCAGTCTCAGACATCACGTCCACAGATAGCTGGCTAAACGTCTGATGCATATGGCACATAAAATTAGAAACACTTCAGGATTTTCATTGTCGTTATCTGATTGGCTGAATTCTACAGTTTTTTTGGGAGATGTGTGTGTAGCGTTCTTTAACTTTCCGCTGGGAAACAAAGATGTTGTGACGCCAAACCCCCTCATGAAAGAAAAAGCTGTTGTGTTTACAACTGTGACAATGAAGTACCATAAAGTATGTGAAATATGTAAAGTTTGCTGCATAGACTCTTTAAAATGCATCTACACACATTTCCACGCCCCTAAACATGACATGGCAAAAACAAAACGTGATTGGTTGTCGTACCTGTCAGTCATATGGCCCCTTGGGTGATCCTTAGCCATTCAAAAGTGGCCAAGGTTCCCAGGGCTTCTGCTGACAGACTACACAAGACTGTAAGACTAAAAAATGAGCTAACCTGCTGAACGCTAAATAGGCATTGACGTGTAAATGTGAGGGGTCATATGTTAATGTACTCATATGAGATCATAACCACGATGAATTCTAACTGACCCACTTTTGCACCTTAGTTTCCATGATCTGGTCTGTGTGGAATAGGGACAGAGCTTTAGGTTAGAACATTTTCTTTTATTCCAAAAGAGCAAGGAAAATCCTGAAAATATGTTTCCTTGAAGATATTTTCTCTATATTGGAATGATGTAATGGAGTACAGACATCTAAAAATACCCATCCTCTAGAATCCCAGAAGAGACATACAGTATGAACCCCCGACACTTTAACACACACACCTCAGCGTCACATCACGTGTCCACTACCACCAACCTGTAATTATGTGGCCGGCATGTCATGGACTTTCTGCTTATGGTGGAGCCGCATGTGTAAGAGCCATTAACAGAGGGATGGAAAGTGCCTCTCCATGCAGAATACTAATATGCTAATTTAGCGTTGGCAAATCTGAATGTTTTTCTTTAGCTGCCTGCCGCCACACACACACACAAAACAATTTACTCTCACTGACTAAAAAGTGGCAAGGGCGAGTGCAAACGAGAAGAGGAGACAATGATTGACAATTGGGAGCATCTAAGGAGAGAGAGAGAGAGAGAGAGAGAGAGAGAGAGAGGGGAGGAAGTGATGCGCTAGTATCAGCATAGCCATTCTCCATTGATTGGCTGATGGAGCAGAAGTCCAACAAAAGAGCTACAAGCCCTGCCACTTACATCTGCAGTGCTTTATAAATGTTTATACAATTAGAATTTCATATAACCCATTAAAATATAATTGTTACGAATGGGATCATGAATGCAAACTGACTGATATTCTGATGGGAAACACATTAGCAAAATAATGTTTTAATTTAATCAAGTAGGGTTTAAACGCTACAGTGATATTCCTCAGGTAAGGGCTGTTTTTAGGCAAGCTGAGCTTTTTAAATGCAAAACCAGTCCGTATAGGTGGTTACTTTTGTAACCTAATGGGTTAACGCTCACTTCTTAAAGGGGTGCTATTATGCTTTTTCACTTTTTGAAATTTAGTCAGTGTGTGGTGTGTATCTTTGGGCATAAAAAAGATCTAAGTTTCAAATCTCAAAGTCCACCCCAAAAGGAGATATTTCGTTTTTTAAAAAATCCCACTTCAAGAACTACAACGAACGGCTCCTTTGGACTACAACGTTTGTTTTCCGCATACAATGACGTCACAACGCCGCCCATTAGAATACCATTAAAATAAATCCCGCCCATGGAAATTCAAATGGTTGGAGGGAGGGCACGGACGAGGTGGGGGATTAGCCTAACTTTAGTGATGGAGCGCGGAGAACTGCTTCAACGAGCCGCAGTGCGGCAGGTATAAACACAAGCATTGACTAGAGTGGCCGATTTAGAGCTGTAACGTGCCGCAGACGTATGCTGTACAGTGGGTCGAATCACATGCCAAAGCCACGATCTACTCCGGATGCACGTCGGAGTCATAATGCCACAGACGTGTGCAGTGTGTGGTAAGAGATTTATTCATCATACAGTGTAAATAGCTTCACTTATAACGTGAGTGTATTTTAAAATGCATAAACTTGCACTAGAATAGGCTAGGCTAATCAGTGATGATTGCTAATTATCTTTGATAATGTTAGGCTTTTAGCCTTATGCTGGAGCTGGTTTCAGGCAATGAACCTAAGTATGTAAATAATTCACTACATTAGCACGATAATATTGTGTATTGGCGATCTCGCAGGCTGAGGATAGGACCCAACACTATCCTCAGTGTTGGGGATACTACTGTATCGTGTTAATTACTCACCCTCCATGAATCCTAGGTGTATATGATTTCGTTCTTTCAGACGAATGCAATCGGAGTTATATTAAAATTTATCCTGGCACTCCCAAGCTCTACTAACCCTCCTCCAGGCGATTAATAAAGGCCTCCTGTAGTGAATCGACGTGTTTTTGTAAGAAAAATATCCATATTTAAAAAGTAAGAATCACTTTAATTTAGCTTGCTCTAACAGTTGTACATGCAACTTGCTTCTTTGACAAGGGGCGTGGCAGTCCTGAAACACAGTCTCAGCTGTTCGCCAACCAATCACAACACATTTTGTTTTTCGGAAGGCGGGCCTTCATTAAACTCAGAACTAATCGAGTCTTATGTGCCAGGCTGGGAGAGATGTATTGTAATAATGTAAATTATGTCAAAAATAATGCGTCCACCAAGCATGAAAGCATGTTCTAGTACACCCCCAAAAAGACTTTGTAAAAGAACATAATAGGACCCCTTTAAAGGGAACCCTGGGTTTAAGACTTGAATGGCTTAATAGAATGCAAATGATGTCTCTTACTGAAATATGTAGTAGAAAACCCATTAAAAATTTACGTTATTTAAAAAATCCACATTGTTTTATATGTATTTTGGATTATGGAGGGCACCATTATTTTGATGTTTCTTGTCTCTGCCATTTGTAAGCTCTTTCAGTAGGTCTCAGATAAGACGCAGGTCATTAGGAAGTTTTATTCGTCCACAGGCATCTTCCCATTCTATTCACATCTTTTTATTGCTAGGAAAGCAGTGAAGACTTACATTGCTTCTCTTGTTGCCCTTCAACTAAAAGTCACAACCAAAAGCTGCACAATGTGGCATTGCATCAGTATTTTATTACGAGGGTAACACTTTAAAATAATGTTTCGTCATTAATGAGTAACTACAATAATAACTACGACTATAGAATACCCAAGACTTGTCACTCTTGTCACTCCAAGACTTGTCACACCTTGTCACAATAGTTTTGAATGGGGAAAGATGCAATGCTCATTATGGACGCAAAGCCCTGCCTTAATGAAAGCGGCAATCGTTTATTAGTAAAGTCAGCTTTTTTTAATGCTATTGGAGAATTAGAAACAATATTTATGAGGCAGTTCTTGTCAGATTTCACTGGGGGTTTCAAATATGAAATTTAATCATAAGTTTGGTGAACAGTTTTGGAGAATTTGATGCTTCCCCATTCAAAGAGATAGGAGCTGCACTTGCCTGCCTGAGAGACGTTTCAAAGATGGCCGCCGAGTGAAATGACTTGCCTTTAAGGGACTTTGACTATTATCATTCTAGTAACTACTATTAACTAACAAGAAACTCTGATTAAAAAAAATCAGTAAATAATAGCACTCAGTTGAACGTGGTAATTCACTATTAGCTAATCAGTAACTACTATTTTTTCATATCTCCCAGAGAACTACTAAGAACTACATGTTTGTAATTAATGTGAATAATACAAAATGCATAATTAATTCTAAAGTGAAGATCATGGTAACCCACTAGTAATGACTCAGGTATTACCAAATCCGTCAGAAGGAATTACTAATTATTTGGATCAGTATTCTAAAGTGAAGATCATGACAACTCCCTAGTAATGACTAAAGTCATTAAAAACTATTGAGGTTTTTGTAAGGTTCTGGATAGTTATACTTCTGATGGCTTTGGCAACACTTGAGTCATTACTAGTGGGTTTCCATGATCTTCACTTTATAATACTGATCCAAATATTTAGTAATTTCTTTAGAAGGATGTAGTAACATTTGAGTCATTACTATCCAAAACCTTACATATACCTCAAAAGCTTACTGATCCAAATAATTAGTAATCCATTCTGAAGTATTTGGTAATTCTTGAGTCATTAGTGGTGGTTTACCATGATCTACTTTAGAATTAAGTATACATTTTGCATCATACACCTGCATATAGCATATTACTGATTAGCTAATAGTGAACTTCCATGAACATTCAACTGTGCAATATTACCTAATTCGTTAATCAGAATTTTTTTGTTAGTTAATAGCAGTTACTATAATGTTAATATTGCATTAGTTATTTGTTCCTGTGTAGTTATTCATTAATAACGGAACAGTAGTCTAAAATGTTACCATTACGAGTTTTGTTGCAGTAAAAATAGCAACAGGTAGCGCCGGTAGCTCATCAAGTTTACACTTTACATCATTAAAATAATGGTGCTCCCCTCCACAGTGAAATATGTGTTTTCTACTACATTTTTCAGTAGAAGACACAATTTACATTATATTAATCCATACATGTCTTAATCCTCAGGGTTCCTTTAAACATTTTATTAAAATGGCAAAGCAATATGATAAAAGACTGCATTGTTCAATAAATAGTTTAATTTATTAATAACTGGAATTTGAAACCTTCATTTAAAAAAAATGAGATCATAACAGTAGTCTCGTCTCGAATGAATGATTTCTGATCTGATTTATGTCATGATTTATGGCATTTACCAACTTTTAGCAATAAATTAACCTGCCTTTAGCAACTTCACCCAAAAATTAGCTGGCAACTAATACAGAAAATCAATATAATGAAACTGAATCATAAAAGTTATATTTTAATGGTTTATTGTACATGGTAATCCTGGTTTTATTAATGCATAGTGTGAGAAACATGGCTGAGACTTTAAAAAGAATTTTAATAAATACAAAAAAGTAATAATATAAAATATTAATAAATATCTGGAAAAAACATATATGAGAGTTTGTGATAGAGACTGTTCGATGTTCCATTGGTGAACAAATTATTCTTTTTTGGGTCAGAACTTCTAAATAAATAAGTTGATCTTTTCACAAAGCCAGTCTCACATCAGCCCACTGGAGGGGAAGATTATCAGTGAATCTGTTTGTCACACAAATCTATTGTCAGATGTGCATGAGTCATTTGGACTATACTTTATCAAACTTTTGTCTCCTTTTTTGCTTAAAAGCTTCAGTGTCCCTTTATTGTTACTGTATAGCAAAGAGCAAACAAAAGATTTTTCACAATGCGTCTTTTGCTTTAAATCAAACGAGTTTAGAATGACGTGGATGAGCAAAAGATGACAATTTTATCCTGGCTTGATGCATTTGCATTACACAATAAACAAATTTAAAGGGATAGTTCAACCCAAAAAAACTAATTCTGTCTTTATTTACTCACCCTCATGTCGTTCCAAACCTGTAAGACCTTCATTCATCTTCAGAACTCAAATGAAGATATTTTTAATGAAATCTGAGAGCTTTCTGACCCTGCATAGACAGCAACACAACTAACATGTTCAAGGCCCAGAAAGGTAGTAAGGACATTATTAAAATAGACCATGTGGTATCAGTGGTTCAACCATAATGTTATGAAGCTACAAGAATACTTTATGTGCGTAAAGAAAACAAAAACAATGACTTTGTTCAACAATTTTTCTCCTCTGTGTCAGTCTTTGATGCTTTGACGTTCATGAAAGTACCATGAAACTGGTCAGAAAACTCTGATGATGAACGAAGGTTTTACATGTTTGGTTACGACATGAAGGTGAGTAATTATTGACAGAAGTTTCATTTTTGGTTAAACTATCCCTTTAAGTCTATCAAATAATGCAACAACATTCAATATCTGATACTGTGCTGCTAATTATATCAGTAGCAAGTCAGGGGAATTCAAACAGCACCGTTTCCCGAGAACGAGCCACATACACGCACAAACGAGCTGTATCATAAGATTTGCGGCGTGAACTTTCTTGATCCGATCTCCTCCACCCCATTAACATGGATCACAGCTTGTCTCACGGAGCCGAAGTGCGACGCACTAATCCAATCCGCGGCAATTAAAACCTAAGAGCTGGATTATACAGATCCCCCTGTTCAGCCTGACCTACAGGACCTGAGAGAAACCACCTAGCATACCATAACGCGCTTCGGCGAAGTGCTGACGGAGTTACTCTCTCCATCACAGGGCTCACCGGAGATTCGGCTAATTAACGTCATAATAAAAGTGCCTAGCCTGGCACTTTATGAGCCCGTCCAGGATGCGAAACAGAATAAACAGCGTGACTATGTGTGTGCGAACGGTATTCACGTGGAGGGAGGTATTGATCTTACAATGTCAGATTCAATAAGAGCTCTATGTATGAGCAGCAGGCTTATACATCAGAAGTGCACCTTGACCCTCCTTTCATCCATGTCTTCATCGGAACCCCCATCCATCCCCAGGAGAGAACAAACAGGAGACATGGGCATTAGTGCATCAATCTGGGAACAGTTTGTCTCTGGCTCTGCCTGGAAAAGCCCAAACAGACATGTTAAGCTATTGAAGTGTACGTGACACACAGGGAGGACACAAAGCAACACACATTCATTCACTCGAAGGCTGAGGAACATCCTGTGCCACCAGTGTATGTGGAGACTTTCTAGCAGCTCCCTTTTTAAATTGCTTTGATGTGGGTGATTTGACCAAAATCTTTTCCATGATGTAAGTAATTTTCAGCCAAAATCTTTACCACGGTTCTCAACCACAGCGCCATCATGTTATAGTAATTCTGCCTGAAATCACAGACGCTACTAATTGAAACTAAGCCATACCCTCTATCTCTCAACATTGTGGCTTAAATGACTTCTAATTACTGGAGAAAGCAATTTTATGGATAAAGGACCTGTATTTTAGATGCAACCAATGGTTTGAAGTTAAAGGGGTCATCGGATGCAAAACTCACTTGTTACATGTTGTTTGAACATAAATGTGTGTTGGCAGTGTGTGTACACAACCACCCTATAATGATAAAAATCCGCCCAGTGTTTTTTTTTTTTTTTAATCTTTATAAGTAATATCCCCTTTTTCAAATCAAATCAAATCAAACCACCTTTATTTATATAGTAAATAATTTGATTTGATTTGAAATCAAGCCATTCTCAGCATCTTGTCTGTGTGACGTCACAAAAACCCAGGCCACTCCCACGACCCTGACCCGCCCTGAGTGAGCTGAGAACTGTCCACCATTGTGTCGACTCCGGTGTGGGGAAGACGAGAATGGCTCCTAAGTGATTGAGGTGTTTAGTTGTTGGATGTAAAAATGAACATAGCAGTCGTCATTTACTCCCGAAATCTGAGCTACTGAAGACACAGAGGATTAACGTTACTTTCGTTTGTTAAGTGCGTCTATGTTTGTGCAAATCATTTGTGATCCAGCTTCACCTACAGCAGAAACGAGTATAAGGGTTTTTTATGCGTGTGTGCAAATCTCCTTTCTTAATAATGTGCTAGTTAGCAAGTTTTGCAGCTAAACAGAACGGCTCGTCAGCCCACAGAAGAGAGGGGCGGGGTGAGCAGAGCTCATTAGCATTTAAAGACAAATGCAACAAAACGGCTCGCTCTGAAAAGGGCTGATTTTGACAAGGTAAAAAAAAAGTGTTAATTTCGATGATTTTTGTCATAATTTTCGTCAACAACATTGTTTCACCATCGTTTTGAATGACAAAAACTATGACGAAAATCTACTGACATTTTTGTCAACGAATAAAAACAAGATTAAAAAGTTAGGGAGGGATGATTTGAGAAGAGATTCATTCAGAACGAATCTGCTGTGTGGTTAATAGGTTAGATGTGTACATTTGAACTGTATCATAGCCTATTGATCTACCCGGTGGGACATAAGCTAGCATATATTTCCTGCCTGTATTTTCCAAAACGTTCAAAAATGTCAACATCTGGGAGCAAGAGAAGATCAGACTTATGGCTAAACTTGACAACGCAAAAGAGAACTCAATTTGGTCCGGTTTTCTATGCACACACACTGAAGCACCTCCTCTTACACAGCACATGAGTACTCTTTCATGTCTCATGAACAGAAAAATACATACAAAATGATGTTGAATTGTCAGTTTTGATGAGTAACCATGTAAACACAGTCGATTACAATACGTCTTAAATGAACGTAAACAGTTGGGAGATCATCGGACGTGTATCAGTAGCTACACTGTATCCAAGCATTCGGTTTTAAAATGACAGCAGCCTTACTTAGTTGCTGTTGTCTGTGGCATTGATGTTAATCAAGCTACAAAAGAAAGACAGAAAATCACTCACTGCTCTTGACTGAATCACTTTAGTAGCCCTAATAAAGATTCATCTAAATTTATATAATTAATGTCTGCTTAAAAGAATGAAGATTGTGTTAAACAAATTGGTATAAAGAATGCATAATTAGCTTATATAACCATTGGTAGGCTATTTCATTAAAAGAAGACAATGCACATGTTTCTATATAAAAAGTGGTTTCATTAAATTTTAATATTAAGGCATGTTGCGTGTCACAGCAGTTAAATCGGTGTCTATTATGATAAAACCTTAATATCAAACTTATGTTTATTTTAGAAAAATGTTTAATAAATGCATTACACTGTAACTAAATCTATTTAAAATACTGTAGATTTAGTTGACTAAAATTAAACTAAAACTAAAACAATTTAGACGACTAAAATATGACTAAAAATAAATGGCATTTTAGTCAAAAGACTATGACTAAAACTAAATCAAAATTAGCTGTCAAAATTAATACTGATTTACCACTGAGAACTACTTTTTAACTAAATTATGTTATAGACTTCTCGTTAAGACCCTAACGAATCATATCAACTTGTGGAAAATAGGCATTCGATGACCCCTTTAAAATATCTTAATGATGGATATGTTTCTTACAAACATGCAGCTTTTTGCTTCACAAGACCAGTGTTGGGGAAAGTTATTTTTAAATGTACAGTAATGCATTATTTTTAAGGAAAGTAATGCGTTGTATTACTATGCTTGTTTGATTTTAATATCTAAAAATTATAATAAAAAATCAGTTTGACTGCTGTCACATGGACTATTTTAACAATGTCCTTACTACCTTTCTGGACTTGAACGTGCCAGTTACGTTGCTGTCTATGCAGGGTCAAAAAGCTCTCAGATTTCATCAAAAATAACTTTGTGTGCCGAAGACGAACAAAGGTCTTACAGGTTTGGAATGAGTGAGAGTGAGTAGAGTGAGTAATTAATGACAGAATTTTCATTTTTTGTGTGAATTATCCCTTTTTAAGCACTAAGGTATTTCTGACATAACAGTATGACTTTCTGTAAAGTGATGCATATTGCGAATAGGACTATACAAATGAAATTAAACTTGACTTGATTTGACCTGAAACATAAAAACTGTAGACTGGAAAAAGAAGTGACATTTAGCCAGAAAGTTGTTTTTTCCCCTATCTCATTCAGTATTTTTTCTTTTTAACTCAAGTGCGTGTGCGACTGAACTTAAACTTGACGCTTTTAAGAGAATAAAAGCAGTGAGTGCGCTCTTAGAGGAACGCACTTGCTGTAATTGGGCAGAAGTTGAATTAGACTCAGCGTGCTGAGAGGTTGCCACCATTGCTACATTAACTAAACGTCATGCGCTTAGACGCAGGGAGAAAGGGAGCAAGAAAGGGCGAGAGGAGGAGGCTGAGAGAGAATATTCATGCCATGAAACAGAAAACTTGATCAATGGCTCCCCCAGTCACCTCGTTAATGAAGAGAGAAGCTTTTATTAGATATGAGTGAAATATTTATAAGATGAATATTTTAAAGGCCCACTCTTAGCCAAGGAGAGAGAAAAAGGCAGGCAGACAGAAAGAGGGAGAGAGAAAGAATGATTCCACAAGGGTACGGGTTAAAGAAACCAAACACTTTTATTTCTTCTCACTTCTTTAACCGACTTTCAGCCTCGTCGTCTTCGATGACATCAGCCGAAATCTTTTGCACCTTCAAAATCCTCTGCGTGGTATGCGCTCATTCTTCTCCCACCCTTTTCTCTTCGCTGCAAAACACCAGCTAACCCTCATCTGCCAGGATCACTCTGAATAAATTAAATTAAAGCTACTCTACAGCTAGAATACATTACATTAACTCAGTACAGGAGTGAGACGGAGTGCTTTCGCTCGGAGGGGAAGTGCACCGCAAGGCACTTGATCAAGTGGTTCAGAGCGGAGACTGTATCAGTATTGTTCTTCAATGATATAGCTAAAGCAGGGAGAGACAAATGCCCGATTTCATTTTGTCCTGTTTTCTTAGAAGTATAGATTAAGGCCAGAAGTATATGCGAATGCATGCCAACCCATTTTGCATAACTCTGCTTAAAGCAAACCTCAGTGCTCAAGGTGGCGATTGACTTACCTTTGAATTTCTATGCCTGGAAGTGTTATTATTAAAGTTGCCCATTTTTTTCTCTCTCTCACTTCATATCCTGTCTGCTCTCCACTGTCATATAATATCAAATAGCAAATCACCAAAATAAATCTTAAAATAAATAAAGAAGAAGAAAACATTTTTTAATGTACACACACTCTAAAAAATGCTGGGCTATTTTTTTAACCCAAATGCTGGGTTCAACTTGTTGGGTCATTTTATTGGGTTATTTTTTAACATTTTTTTTTACCCAGGTGCTGGGTAGTTTTTCAGTAGGTTATTTGTAATGTTGGCTTGTTTTTTTTTCCTACCCAGCTGCTGGGTTGAGCCTGTCTCTGATGAAACAACCCAGCTGCTGAGGTACAGTCAGTCAGAGCGTTGTTTCATAAAATAAATGAAATTTATTCATTATTGTACTGAGTGTAACTTAAAATATGTTCTCTAATGTCAGCACTGTTTGTTTATGAGCAGGTTTTGGGATCAATCACTGCATCTTTCAGCTACAAGTGAAACGCAAGGCCACGGTCTGAAGCAGTTAACCTGGCGAACAGCAGCCATTTACCAACTCAGATTTCGATGACACACTGGCATGAGAATTAGCACTATTTCGGTAAAAAGTGATTACAGAGAATGGTTGAATAGAGTAAAATTAAAATTCTACTGTTAAGTGTTACATTTTTATGTCTAAAACGAGTTTAAATGTATGTAATATTGTAAACTTTGCTGTATTCGCTCAAATAAATTTAATTAGTCTTGTAGTTTGTCCATGTGTTCTTGCTTAATAATAAATGTTCATCTTTTGATTATTGCTGTTGCCTCTAGTAATCCTGCGTGTGTTTTTATAAGTTCCAGTCCATTTTAAACCAGCAATATAGGTGAGAGCGGGGACGAAAGTACCATTTTTCAGAAAAACATAATTTCAAAAGATAAAGTTGTAGACAGAGATATATTTTTGCTGTGGCCTGTAACTCAGAAGTGTGGTCTATTAATACCAGGTGGTATTTTGTAAAAATGTAGAAAGACTTATAATTTCAGTTTAAACATAAGTGCACATTGTTACTTTCGACCCCGTTGGTAACAATACAAGCCAGATTTTTTGGGTTACTCTTGTTTTTATTAAATATACACGACTATGACCTTGTTAATATGCAACTGCAAACATATTTTGTCCTTAATCTTTGCAAGAAATTATTACATTTTCCTTTTAAATTTAAGTTTCATGAAATGTTTCAAAACCTGAGTGTACAAACTTGAATTGTTTAAATTATTTATTTATTTAACTTATTTTTATAAAATATTTTTTTAACAGAATGAACAATATGAAAATTAAATTAAATTAGCGTAATATAAATTCTTTATATAACTGAACAGTAGGCCTATTTATGTTTCCATCCAGATGTTTTTAAGTGCAGTAGCACTGCTTATAGCAACACTAATATTGCAAACATTTTGGTTTTGTTCCATTATGAATTACAGTCTGACACATTTTAGAACACAATAACACACTTTTGAAAGAAATTAATACTTTTATTCATCACAGATACATTAAACTGATCAAAAGTCATTGTAAATAGATTTCCAATGTTACAAGAAATTATATTTCAAATAAATTATGTTCTTTTGAACTTTCTATTCAAAGAATCCTTAAAAATACATCATGGTTTTGGTTTTCACAAAAAAATATTAAGCAACATTAATACTAAATGTTTCTTGAGCACCAAATCAGCATATTAGAATGATTTCTAAAAAATCATGTGACGCTAAAGCTAACATTCAAGGTGTGTCCTGACAGTCATTTTTCAAATTTCCATTCACTTTAATTCAACAACATTACATTCAAATTCAAACTGCAATTTTCCAACCAGTTTGCTATCTCATTTCGAAGTCAATTTCAGGAAACAAAAGCATCTGCTCCAGCTTTTGTGCAACCATAAATAACCTCAAATTGTGGTGCCACATGTATCAAGTGTGAAACATTCAATCACAGTTAAAATTCATACATTTTGGACAATCACATAAACACTCAAGCGTTTTTTTGGTTTCAGTATCTTGCAGAAACAATTAACTGTCAAACAGTGCCAGCAAATGCATTAAATGTGTGAAGATGCAGTATGTTTTAAAAAAACTGCTGCTGTACTTGTCCAAAGAATGTTACTAACCTCATTAATACCCAAAAACAATATGTTAACCAAGGGTTTACAAAAGTACAATGTAGAATCTCAAAACCTGACTATTAAAAAAGGAAAGCAAGACAGAAAGAAAGAATACTAAGCAGAGAAAGTAAGAACAGTGTGAAACAGGGAACAAGATAACCTAGGAACATGATTACAATTCTGGTTAGCAATTTCAAACGTGAAAAATCCCATTTATGAAGACAGGGAAAAGGAAGAAATTGTAAATTGTTCCTCTGGCTGTCTCTCTCTCTCACCTTACATCAATATTCAAGACTTCTCTCGCATTGGACCTTCTAACATCTCTCAGACTGCAGCTACTGACCTGGTGTCATCGCTTAAGCTGTTGAACTCACCTTATAAACCACACTCGAACATCAGTGCGCACACACATAGATGCAAAAAACCCACTTGCACATTTACATGCACAATCCCACAGACAGCACGCTGACACATGCATAGACGTACAAATCACTCATGCGCACATTAAGATGCACAGAAACACACATATATTGACACTAAAAGCCCACCGTTATGCACCTACAGATGCAAAAAATCGCTCACACACACATTTACAGTCACAAACTCCGAAACTGTGTGACGACATGTGTAGATACTGTGACACACTGTCTCATGTCACATTCTCCCAAGAGCATTGCTGACATTTTGCCTCTCCCTGAGTGTGTGTGTGTGTGTGTGTGTGTGTGTGTTTGGATATGGGTGTGCATGTATGTGTGTGTGTCCCTGGGCACTGTTGCTAAACCTTTGGCAGTCTTGTGCCAGTCTTGGACGTGATGTGTATTTGTCTGTCTGCTCTCTTCTCAGTCAAGGTCTCACCCAGGCAGACATTGAGGCTTTGCATACACACACAAACACACACAAACACACACACACACACACACACAGACTTGTCATCACGGACACAGGAACAAGGATTCTGATGCTTTTAGCATGACTGCTTTCAGAGTTGTTTTTATTACCTTAATCTATTCCTGTGCCACAACCAGGGGCTTGTGGGAGATATAGGGGCATAATAATGAGAAACCTAAAATACACATGTTTGAAACATCTCGCCTCTGTTGTTCCTCTCTGAGAACGTTCAGGCCGAAAGCACAGAAGATGCCTCGCTAGCAGTTTTATTCTGGAGCGTTCCACTTCACAGAATTTACAAAGACAACAAAAACGAAAGGAGAGCTAGTTAATCTGAAGCGTTACATGGCTGGATTTGACAGGCCGTTTGCTGAACGGGGCCAAAGCACAACTCTCAGTAGAGGCGTTCGGCCTCAGCTATGTTCAGAAAGTGTGTCATTGTGAACAGGTTCTCGCACAGACGCACAAAGACAACCGAATACAAACAAAAACTGTGCTGTTACGCCTGGCCACTTTATCAGACGAATATCCTTCACAAGAGCTCATTGATTCTTTGATTGAGGAAAACAGATGAAGCAATCATTCTACATAAGGGAACAGCTCCGCACGGAACCACAGAACCAGCTCTTAACTCTTTAACAGACACTTTAAAGCAGAAAAAAGTACTTTTTCTATTTTGTTTTCTGCTTTAGTGACATGGAAGAAACAGATTTTATACTGATGGGTCAGAAAATAGGCAGATCAGTGCCGGGTCTGATTTGTCGATTTTAATTTGCTTCCACAGCTTGAACACATTAGTATTCATAGGTATTTGAATTTCTGTATGTTTGAATATATGCTGAAATGTACAATAAGAACATTTTGACAGCATCTAAATCATGAAAGTATTTACATATACACAGCTTTAGAAACACACATTATATTTATATTATTAAAATATGTATACAGAAACATTTTGAGTTTAGATATTTTAAAGTTTTTGATGTTTTGTTTCATATTGTGTGTGTGTGTGTGTGCATGTATATATATATATATATATATATATATTATTTATTTATTTAATAGGGCTGTCAGTCAATTACATTTTTTCTTATTTAATGAATTACATGATGTGTTGATTAATTCATCTAATCAATCGCAAAATAAATTTGACTGTGAAAATACCCACAAAAGATTATTTAAAGCGTTAAATAAGACAAAATTGCATTACAAATTGTTGCTTTAGAAATGAAATGAATTCATTTTTAATGAAATGATAATCTAAATAAGAAACTAAATCTGCCAGCAGGTGGCGGTAAATGTCTTTATGAGTCATTTACTCAGTTCAATTCGTTCAAATGGCTGATTTGTTCAGGAATAAAATAAATGACTCTTTTAATTAATGGGCCTTTGAATCATTGATTCACACGATTCGTTCATGATGCAGATTCATTCAGAAACTAAACACCGCTGTGTTGGTTGGAGACGTGCAACAGTTCTGCTATGGCAGAACTTCTTATTTTAACGAACTGTTGTATAAAATCACATTTAAGTTTGTGATCAGCACTGGTGTCATATTGCTCTTGCTGCCCGTGTGATATCATGTGATATGTGATGTATGTAAATATGAGACAAAACACATAAACATAAACGTATACAGTCAACTGTGTGAAATATAAGATGATGTAAAGGTCTGGGGGCGGAACCAGCGCGTTAACTGCGTTAAATATTTTAACTGCATTATTTTTACATTTTTTGAAATATTGCAATTAATTTTCATATTATTTCCCTACATTAAAAGTTAAATTGCAATTCTGCATTCTGTTTACTACCCCAATTCCAATTCAATTCTGAATGATGCACGACTGATTGGACTGATGGTTGAGATGATTATTATTGCAGGTTGAGTAGCTTGTCATGTAGCCATGCTAAAACTCATTTACGATGGGAACCAGCTGAAACAGCTGCATTTTTTCAGCAAAAGTAATTTGCAGGCTTGTTTGAGAGATGCTAATGCTAAACAGTGGTGCAGTCCTTTCTATAAGCCTGTAAAATGGCGTACAATTAGATTAGTATTGCATTTTTGTTCCTCCACAACTTAACGATTATAATGAACAAACTAGAGCCTGTTACTTCAAGCAAGCGCCATGAATTCAATACAGCGTTCAACCTTTAGCCTCCACGACGGCTAATTACGGCAAACAAAACTGGAGACGTTTTACACTTGCGGGCATCGTTTGCAAAAAATTCAAACCTCTATGCTACAAACTACAAATCGCACTGTAAACGTAGAAAACGACTGCAGAGGTGGTTTAATTGATTTCCTTTGCAATCATAATGGAAGGAATTAAAGAGAAATGATAACCGCCAGTGTGTGTGCTATTGAGCGGAGCCATTCCAGGAGTGCTTGGGCGATGCTTTATTACTGCTCATAAGCTCAAGGTCAGATGAAGAAGATGAACTGCTCTTGCCTACCATCCAGCAGCAGACTAATTCATCACGCTCATACCCCACTCTGAACCTGCTCCCTTCGGGATGGGCCCGCAATGCTCGCTCGCTCTCTCTCCTGCATGAGCACACATGCACATGATCACAAGGCCCTGTAACTGCACAGAACAGGTCACTGGAGGATTTGTCCACTAGGAGAAAGCCAGAGTAGCGATTGGACGGAGCTTGATTGGGTTTGTTTGCGTGCGTATCACAGATGTGTGTGTGTGTGCGTCTGTGCATTGGAGGCGTGGAGAGGTGTTCAATCTGTGTGAGATGTAAAACTGAAGAGGCAGGGACAGTGGGACAAATGCCACTGTTTTGAACAGAAGGAGAGTCAGGTTCACTCTCATCGGGAGAGCTTCAGTAATCACAGTGAATACTGAAGAGGTTATTATTGTCTCTTAAACTGCACGGCGTAATGACTCATTTCTCATGCTCTCCACTCAGTAGTAATTAAGCAAACTAACCTCAGCATTACTGATGCACTTTGATGTTCTCATTTCCTCTCATCACTTCTGTCTAGCACAACCAGGAGGACTAGACCAAATGCATTTCTGCAGAGAAGACCAGCACGCCATGATGTATTTGAATGTGTTGCAAGTTTGGTGTCCTCACTGACCTGCCTAAAATGGGTTTCAGCTTGTCTGTCTGGTCTCTCAGTCTGGCTAAGCTGGTGTTTAACTGGTCTTACCAGCTGACAAGTGCCTAAAACATCTCTGAAGCCATAATAGATGAGCCTAATAAATCTGGGAAGCCTGGTAGATTAGCTAACCACTTTAAAGGGACAGTTCAGCCAAAAATGAATATTACCCCATGATTTATTAACCCTCAAGCTATCCTAGGTGTATATGACTTCCTTCTTTCAGACAAATACTATTTGAGTTATATTAAAACATATCCTGGCTCTTCTAAGCTTTATAAGGGCAGTGAATTGTGGTTGAGATGAAGGCCTTCTGAAGCGAATCGATGTGTTTGTGTAAGAAAAATAGCCATATTTAAAACCTTATAAACTGTAATCTCTAGCTTCTGCTAACCGCACATTTATGAGAGAGTTGCGTTCCAGTGGATGACGTAGGATGTAGGTGTAGCATAAGCTTCGGTGAGAAGTGATGAATGCAGAAGCACAGAGGAAACAGCAAATATTAGAAGTACAAAATGAGGATTTGTGAAGAAAAATGTTTGGTTTTCCTTTGGTGTAAACAAAACTTGGTTCTTGCAAGAGCTACTCTACTTTCTTGTGAATGCACGGACAACAGTAACACGCAAACCTAGAGATTACAGTTTATAAAGTTTTAAATATTGATATTTTTCTTACACAAACGCATTGCTTTGCGCATTGCTTTGCTTTTGCCTTTATTGAAGGAGAAGTCCACTTCCAAGATTTACATAATGTACTCACCCCCTTGTCATCCAAGATGTTCATGTCTTTCTTTCTTCAGTCGCAAAGAAATTATGTTTTTTGAGGAAAACATTTCTGCATTTTTCTCCATATAATGGACTGATATGGTGCCCCGATTTTGAACTTCCAAAATGCAGTTTAA
>JAHKKF010526128.1:51907-62549 GCA_019740295.1 Labeo calbasu
GTGCCCCGATTTTGAACTTCCAAAATGCAGTTTAAATGCGGCTTCAAACGATCCCAAATGCAGTTGTAAACAATCCCAGCTGAGGAAGAAGGGTCTTATCTAGCAAAAAGATGTTATTTTCATTAAAAAAAATACAATTTAAATACTTTTTAATCTCCAACGCTTGTCTTGCTTTGCTCTCCCCGAACTGTGTATTCTGCCTCAAGACAGAAAAACTCCAGTCGTATTTTCTCCCTCAACTTCAGAAATCATTTCAAAATCATCCTACATCACTGCAGAAGTACCAACCCAGTCTTTGCAAAGTGAACATGCAAAGAAGATCAAACACCCTTAACAAAAAAGGTAAAACAGTTATATAGGATGATTTTGAAGTTGAGGGAGAACATGAGATGGTAGTTTTTCGACATACCCTGTCATGAACCGGAAAAAAAAAAACGTTAAGGCAGAGTAAGACAAGACGAGCGTTTGACATTAAAAAGTATATAAATTGTATTATTTTTATGAAAATAACTGATCGTTACACTAGATAAGACCTTTCTTTCTCGGCTGGGATTGTTTACAACTGCATTTGGGATTGTTTGAAGCCGCATTTAAACTGCATTTCGGAAGTTTAAAATTGAGGCACCATATCAGTCTATTATATGAGAAAATGCTGAAATGTTTTCCTTAAAAAACACAATTTCTTTATGACTGAAGAAAGAAAGACATGAACATCTTGGATGACAAGGGGGTGAGTACACTATATGTGAGTCTTTGTTTTAGAAGTGGACTTCTCCTTTAACCCCCCGGGGCCATGTGGAGTATTTTTTATGATAGATGGATGCATTTTATTGGACTTCAAAATCCTAACACTCATTCACTTGCCATTATAATACTTGGAAGAGCCAGGACATTTGTTAATATAACTTTGATTGTATTCGTCTGAAATACAATCTGAAAGTCACATACACCTAGGATGGCTTGGGGGTGATTACATTATGGGGTAATTTTCATTTTTGGGTGAACTATCCCTTTAAGGCCTGATATACTCACAACAAAGTTTTTTTTTCATTCTTCGTTTAGGGGTAAAAAGAAGCTTGAAATACCTAACTAGCAAACTGTTAGTGGACGTCCCAGTTCTTCCCATGCTGTTGGAAATGAACTCCATATTAACTCCAAATGAACTTAATTTTGGTCAGCTTTTGATGCACGTCGTACATGTGAATATGCTATATTTACCAATAAAATGTGCTTCTTTTGGAAGTAAGCTTGGGAGTAAGTGGTATGTCATGCATTGCTACACAAGTTACTAGATACATTTTGTCTGTTTCGCTAATGTGATCATGCTTTTAATTTGGTATAAGCTTTCCCCCCCAGCACGCAAAGTTTCTTAAAAAGCTTATCCACAAAAAAATTTAAAAAATGTGACAGTGAGTGTGCTCGACTATTGTAAACAATAAGAAAAAAGTAAGGTTGGCACACCATTGCTCCAAAAATGCTAAAATGTTTATTTCATGTTTTCACCACAGGTGACATTTTGAGCTGTGTAGCTCTACATCAAACAATGAACACATACTAATGAGCCCTTAAATACTAGCCAAAAAAGAAAACCTCTACATGGCTCGACATGTTACCTGTGGTAAAACATGAAATAAACATTTTTGCATTTTTGGAGCTGTGGTGTGCCAACCGATCTTTTTTCTTATTCTTAAATAGCTTAACCATTAGAGAAAGAAATACTCTTTCAGGCAATCAACATTTGTCAGCTAGGTTTGCTGGTGTACAAGATGGCTTTGTTGCTCCACCAGTTATACCATTTAAAGTGGTCATGAAATGGAAATTGTGATCATCTTTTATTCTCTACTGTTACATATATCTGAGTGAAACTGCCTCTTGAACAAGAAAAAATTCAGGCAGAGAGTTTATTTTGAGCTTTAGGAATGGATTGAATCATTTTCTTTTGCAAGTTTCTGCAATCATATGTGAGTGACAGGTTGCTGGAGACAATGGATTGTTTGATTGTAGATGTCATTGCCAGAAAGGTGATGTTAATGTTTTTGATTACAGATTGCAAAGACATATTAATTATAAAATAAAGATGTGCAAATAGATAAAGATGTGAAAATAAAGATTTTCATGTTGGCTTCAAGCTGGTACTAACCAGCTCTTCTTTTCTGGTCTCCTCTCTTCTCCTTTCCGCTTTCTCCCTTCCGCTTTTGTCCACCCCAGGCAACTCCTCCTGCAGGATGTCCTGAGCTGCCATGGGAATCATTACCCCCTCCTTTCTGGTCCATGTGAGCTCATACAGATGAATCGTTTCTAGGGCAGGCTACAGTCTCATCAGTTTTTCTTAATTAGAATTCATACTTACGGCTCTAGCAGCCAACAATGCTCAAAAAGACCCACCTATATATAGCCGGAGAAGAATGTCTAATTAATCCTCCATTTCTTCCTGAGCCAGATCACAATCCTCTCTTTCATGTTTCTCAATTACGGTGCGTGTGCCCTTTTATGTTGCCCGTGTGTGTGTTGGGATTTCAGAGTCAGAGCCCGTGTGTGTGAGGAGAATATCAAAAACACTGTTGTGCAGATGAGCAGAGGACGCACCAGCTCTGTGCGTGTATTGTGTACAGCGTTCTTTGTGTATGCGCCTCTGCTTTGTGTGTCTAAATTAAGGCAAGTATAATTAAGTTTTTTGCAGTTTTCTACCACTATATGTTTTTGAAGATGTACATACGTGCACATGTGATAGATCTATCTATCATTGTGTCTAGAAGGCTATAAGCCGTCAACTTATTTCAAAAGTTTCGAACAAGGCTTTGCTGTTATAACATTCATTGAGATTTTCTTTGAATGTTATTCTACTTCCTCACATTCAAACTCAAAATGCATTCCTGTCAAATTAATTTCAAGCACAGAAAATAAAATGGAATTTCAAAGGCATTCTAAAATCAATTCTGGCACATAACCAAGCCATATGTTGTAATTAGTGGTGACTGGTGCTGTAATGTTCTTCCAAAAAAACTGCTCTGCAAATTATAGCTAAAAATAACTGACCAATCTCAAAACTGTATTTTTACAATATTTGCAAAACATTTGCCAAAAGAAAAGCTTGAAGCATAATGCACAAAAAAAAAGATCCTCACTGTCTAATAAACTAGCACTGTCCAATAAACTAGTAATACCCTGCAGCAAAACCCTGCGGCAATGCAGCAATGCCATGGTAATATATACACTATGTGTGTGTGTACATGTGTACAGTAATCATAGATTAAAATTTCCCTCAGTGAAAGCGATCACTCTTACAAACACTTACATAACATTCAAACAAAGCACACATTCCCTTAGCTTATTTTAGAACAGGAAACTGATAGTTGAGGTGAATTAATGTGTCCTTCTTGTAGTACCAAACATTAGACTGTAAGCAATATTCTTGGCAAAAGCAGTCGCTTTGTGGCCATAAATAAAGACAACTGACATGATTTTCAGCTGAGATAGAGAACAAAAGTACTGTAGGGTGTTCAAGAGCCAAAAAGGGAGCTGTAATATCAACTACTGGCCTCTAAAAGTGCTCCATGTGTAGGTGTATTGGACGAAAGTCATATGTTCACACCCGGGGTCAGTTGCTTTTTCACAGAATACATTATGATGCAGGATGTGCTAGATATTTCCTTGTATAAAAGATTCATTTTATATTTAAAGGAAGTACAATGATGACATCATACAGTATATGATCCATCCTTTGCCCTTTGTATGCAGCCTCAACACACTGTAGGCTACTATTGCATCATTTCCTTTGGACGAAGGTCATGTGACAAAAGGCACAGAGAAATGATGTCATGTCCATTTAACAATGAGGACATAGTTTCACTGAAATGCCCCACAGCATCTTAGCTCAAAATATCCATATCCTGTTTCCCTTCCTCCTTATGTACTATGAACTGCATCTGCGGAGATGTAAATCTTTATGTATTTATACAACAGGACGGAGGTAAACACAGTGGTGCTGAATTTTGATTGCGAGTGTGCTATTCCTTAAACTCAACATTTCAGTAAACAAGGTGGTAATATTGAGCAACATATATTTTTGACAAAATGTTGCCTGATACCTTGTCTGTTTTTGCTATGACAGTAAAACAGATGCAAACAAACATTAGAAAATTTGCTATTTCATGAAAGAATCAATGTTTTTGAAAGAATGGGTTGAATCAATGACCGATTATGTGACTGTTATAATTTCTGGTATGCATCCGAAATCGAATATTCATTTGGATACTTTTCACAATTTACTATTTTACATATAATGTTTTTTGCATATATATAGTGGGAAATTATGTATATTGTCATTAGGGCCCGATGGTGCGAGGACCCAATTGGAATTGCTTAGTTTCTTCTTCTACTCCAAAATGAGCAAAAATCACATTTTTGAGGGCCTAAACATGCTCAAAAACTCATGAAACTCACGAAACATCTGATATGGGTTTCAGAAGTGGGTGTGGCAAAATGGCTCGATAGCGCCACTTATAAAGTGCCCTTTGAGCTATGTTTCACATACATGTATTAAAATTCGGTAGACACATGTAACACATTAATACCAACTAAAAAGTCCCTCGCTACGAAGTCCGAAACCCAACAGGAAGTCTGTTATTTTGAATTTTCTCTGTACATTTTCTGCCGTTGTTGCCATTTCTTGTCATTGTATTTAAACAAACACCTCCTAGAGATTTAAACAGATCAACACCAAATTTGGTCAGTGTAGTCTAAAGCCCTTCGTGACATTAAATTGTGAAGATCTTGAGTTTTTGTCAAAGAGTGTGTCTGTGGTAACCTGACAAATTTTGATGTTTCGCCATGAAAAAGGAAGTTATTATAATTCAGGCATACAATGTCCGATCTGCACCAAAATTCCGATGTTTGATAACAGTCCTGTCCTGAACACACGTCCATGCCCATGACCATATTCAGTTATAGTCATAGTGCCACCTGCTGACAACAGGAAGTGGCATGTTTTATACACTAACAAACTCCTCATAGAGATTTAATGATATTAACATTATATTTGGTCAGTCTAATCTAAAGGCCTTTGCAATGGAAAATTGCGAAGATCTTAAGTTTTCATTAAAGGCTATGTCCGTGGCGGCCCGACAAAGTTTGATGTTTCACCATATAAAAGGAAGTTGTTTTAACTCCGCCAACAATGTCCAATCTGCCCCAAACTTCACCCGTATGATAAGAGTCCTGGCCTGAACACATCTAAACGCCAATATTCCATTATAATCAGCGCCAACAGAAAATGACTTGTTTTACAGTAACTTAAACATGCAATGTCAAATCTGCACTAGGTTTCACATGTTTCGTAAGAGCCCTGACCTGAAGACATAGGGCAATATTCAGTTATAATCATAGCGCCACCTGCTGGCAACAGGATATGTCATATTTTACATTCATTCAAACATACCACATTCAATCTGCATCAAACTTCAAATGCTTCTTATACTTCAAAGTCCTGGCTTGAAGATATCCACATGCCAATATTCAGTTATAGTCATAGCGCCACCAGCTGGCAGCAGGAGGCTTAGCACATATAAAGGACTTTGACATATTCCTTCTATATTTACCACTTTAAAAGCATATTGCTCACCATTGACCGTTTTCCTAAAGCCACCGGGTGGTGCTGAAACTGGGTGCGAGGGCCCTTTTAACACTGCTTGCAGCTTTAATGTCAGTTGTTTTGTTTCGGAATGAATTATTTTTTTAAATGAATCATTTGAATTAACAATTCATTGACTAAAAGCAATCATTAGACGCCATGTCGCCACCTACTTGTGTAACGATATAACTTTAAAGAATTGCATTAAGTGCTATCCGCTGTAAGACTGGGTGTGGCCATTTGTAAATTTTATGGGTGTGGCTTCTGGACTAATCCATGTCCATCTATTTTTAGCTGTACAAAACAACTTGTTTTGATGCTTGATATTGCAAATTTGTGTGTCTTACCATATTGTTTTAATGTATTATGGCCTATAAGCTTACTTCCGCATTGAAGAATAAGCTGGACCACTCCAAGAATGACAATGAACACTCTACAATGACAATTATTGTTTTAATATGGCAATCGAATCTGATCCAGGTATGGTATTTCCAGTCAGTGTATTTATTTTATCTCTCTACCATGGCAAAAACAAACAAAAAAAAAGCTACAAATACAGTTATTAGCCACTGTAACCAAGTCAACTAAGGCCACGTTCACACTGTCAGTTTTTGGGATTGACAACTGCATTTACTTAAAGGTGTGAGTCTCGAAATGTCTCGTTCACAAAGCAGCTTACAGTCGCTTTTCGAATACTGTCTGTATGAATGTGCAACAGGAGTCAAGCCCGTATTTTTTAGGAGTAACCATAGCAGCAGTGACAAAAGCAATATTCAAGATTGTGACGTCCGTAAAACTGAGAGTATTACTACTTTCTGACATGACAAGAGTCCAATCAAGCCGCGAGTTCATCCATCAAATCATCATTAACGACATCAGCTTTTAAATTTGAGTGGACAGTCATTTGAGCCGCACCGAACACAAAACTGACGGGACGGAGCGGCTCCGGTGGAGACTGGATATAAAACTTTCAGATGACACACAGCTCATTTCTCTGTCACTGTAAGTTACCGAAACCACAATTTAGAGAATGCAGCACACGGTAGACACACATTTGTGCAGAGTGTCTCTCTCGCACTGTATGACGTGATGGACAACTAGTTGTCCAGTCCTGTTCCGTTCAAACAGCGCGTGTGTTCCGAGAATGCGGTTGTGAGTCCTGAAAATGTACGGGTGTGAGTCCAGTTATAGAATACGGCTGTCACACCCACAAATAACCGTACTGTTTGTGAATGTAACCGTATTAAGGACTTAAACACAGTACTGACAACCGTATTCCGCTCCTGTGTGAATGTGGCCTAAAAAGAACGGAAAAATAACAACACGCAGTAAATGGTAAAACTGTCTGAACTACAAACCAGTGTGCTCATAATTAAAATAATACATACCAATCTGCAATATCAAGCAGCAAAATGAGTTGTTTCTACAGCTAAAAATAGCTGAGGGCAGATGAGACCGGAAGTCAGACCCATAAAATTTCTCATATGGGAGGAAAAAGGTGGATAAACAGTTTTCGAAATTGGCTGGAGCAGCCACAAATTTGAGATAAACACAGATTTAACACAGTCAATAAAACATGACCACACAAATAAGACGCACACTGGGTTCTTTCTGTCACCACACAACTTCGCGCTTAGCGGGAGCCGTTAACATTTCTTGTCACGAGGATGAATTGTAAACAGCGTGTGATAGAGAAATAATGAATTTGAGGGTCTTCAGGGGCTAATGACTTTCCAGAGGAGCTGAACGGAGTCCTGCCATAGGGGTGCGATAAGAAAAGTCCTTCTTTTTCTTCGAGCACCCGCCCTATATCCTCTTAGTTAATTTATGCAGCATCTTGCAGTATTCCCTAAGTGAGAATCACGAACATGAACGGAATCGGAATTCAAGTTAGAACCCCCACCCCCACCTAACCGTGTGAAATCGTGTGACCGTGCTCTGCTCGCTCAGATGTGGACTTTGTGCTTGAGTGGAGCTACAGTAAATACTGCGGGAGATTGAATCCCGGTGTCACTGACACGCGTCTTCTCCTCACCGAGTGGTAATTCCTCCGGAGAACGCAATGTCGCTCAGCTCCACTTTTTGCCGTCTCAACCTCGTCACCTCCTGCCAAACACCTCCCGGCATCAATCTTATTTTGCTCGGTATACTGCAGAACAACACACAAGCGTGCACACGGAGCCCATTCCCATGCCTATATGAACTCTTGACGTGTTTCATTTCTAGCTTTCGCAGTTCGTCTTTCTTTGTCTGGGTCTCTCCATCCTCTCTCTCTCTCCCAATCTGAGCTAAGATGCTGGCTTAAGGGCTACAGCAGCTGAAGTTGGCTTGATTGTATGAGCTGTCAAGACACAAGGAGAAGTGAGGGAGAGGAGAGGAAAGGTAAAGAGAGATGGAAAGTTAGAGGGTAAAGGGGCTGCACAAAGTGGCATGTTTCCAAGAGAGTCAGCTCTGAGATGCACTAATTAAAGGAGCCATAATTAGAGCTGCATCTGACAAACAGAGAGCAGCTTTCATCTCTATCTGCTCCACTCTGGGCAGAATCCCCACACACACTCTACACCTCTCCTCATTTCTCCTGCATTCTGCTTTACTGCTCCCCACTCTGCTTCATATTCTTTGAGCACTCACTTACACTGAGAGATGAGACAAGATAATCAAGGAAATTCGCCTGTCATGGAAACATACTTACGGATACGCTAGAAATATTTACACCTTTACCCTCATGCATTCAGTCTCCCTGATTTCATCTCTTTTTGTCTTATCTCACGGTGCCTCGTCTAATATGCATATTTTCTTCTCTATTTCATGTCATAATTTCTCATTATTGCTAATTTCTTGCAAAGTCTATTTTTGTCGTATTTGAGTTCAATGTCACATTCTGAAGACTACTGCTCTGAAGTTTTAAGTCAGTAAGATTTTGCAAAAAATATAAAGTACTTTTATTCAGCAAGGATGCATTATGATGTTACAAAGGTTTTCTATTTGTGCTATAAATTTTCCATAACAGAGTCTATGGACTATAAAGGTAAGAATAAAATTGTATTTTCTTTACTCCATTTCACACTTTTTCCATCAGCATTTGACTTTTTTTTTTGCAAACCACTGATCTCTGTAGATGACTCTATAAATATATGTATTATAGATCAGTGACTCAAACTCTGAATTGACTGTTTATACCACTTGTGGTGTTTCCGTAACTGTCCAAAACACATAAATATGTGACCCTGGGCCACAAAACCAGTCTTAAGTCGCTGGGTTATCATTAAGAAATTGATAGATATTTTGTCAAATACATACTGTAAATAAATCAAAATGTAATTTTTGATTAGTAATTTGCATTATTAAGAACTTCATATGGTGAACTTTAAAGGTGATTTTCTCAATATTTTGATTTTTTTGCACCCTCAGATTCCAAATATTCAAATAGTTATATTTTAGCCAAATATTCCTATCCTAACAAACCATACATCAATTGAAAGCTTATTTTTTTCAGATTTCAGATGTATAAAGCTCAGTTTCTAAAAATGGACCCTTATGACTGGCTTTGTGGTCCAGGTTCACATATGAGGCATGCGATTAGATGCTAGTTGCAAAGTGTCTAGCTGTACCACTATAACACTGCACCATGATTGTGCAGGGTTTCATAACTCGGGGAAAAAGCGGTGCTAACCCTGCTAATTTTCAAGTGTGAAATCTACCTTTATCCAGGGGTTAAGCTGGGTTTCAACCAGGAGTTATTAACTCTGGCCTTGTGGTCCACTTTCCTGCAGAGTTGAACTCTAACCTTGATCAGACTGGCCTGCCAGTAATTTCTAGCAAAGCCACTGGAAGGCAAGCCTGCAACCTTTATCCAAAAAAGCGTAATGGCTAATGCCAAAGCTGCGGAGCAAGGAACGAGACCAGACACCTTTTTTTTGTTTTTAATGGATGTCAATGGAGGGTTTTTTGAGGAAGAAGCTTATCATTTATTACTCAATAGCCTATCGGCTAATCTTCAACATGTTTTACACTAAACAATAGTTTTGGATTGAAGTATTTTTAAAGTTTGTACCGGAAAAAAAAATTTTTTCTTTATAAGAGAAGTCACAGACTTTTTGCAACAATTGGGATTCAGCTTACGACACTTCTCATTCATTGATTGTTGCACAACTCTGACTGAAATTCAATGACATCAAGGCTATATAATGTGATTAGTTATCAAAGCACATGTGATCCAAGTTGACAGTTACACTTTCTCCAATCCACCTTTATCTTCCCGTAAGAGCGGGTGCGGCCATTTAAACTTTTCATCTGCGTCCAGCTATTTTGTGCTGTGCAAAAAAAGATGTGTTTTGCTGCTTGATATTGCCAATTGATGTGGCGTACCATCAGGGTTTGAAATTAGCACCCGCTAACCCACCAAATGTGGGTAAAAATCAGCTATGATGGGTAACGCTGTCAAATCACTAGCCAATTTGGTGGGTTGCTTTTCATAAATTAGGGAAGCTCATGTAAGCCAAATCTGCACATATTTAGTGCAAATACTAAGCTTGTGAGTCATCATGATATATTAAATACAGCAAAATGTATTTACTGGCTTGAGTGTTGCACAACTCTGACTGAAATTCAATGACATCAAGGCTTTAATGTGATCCAAGTTGACGATTACGCTTTCTCCAATTCACCTTTTTCTTCTTTGTAAATTTTATGGGTGTGGCTTCCAGGTCTCAGCCACATCCAGCAATTTTTAGCTGTACAAAACAGCTTGTTTTGCTGCTTGATATTGCAAATTGGTGTGTCTTACCACCAGGGTGTGAAATTAACACCCGCCAAATGCAGGTAAAAATCAGCTATGATGGGTATCGCTGTCAAATCACTAGCCAATTTGGTGGGTTAGTTTTTGTAAATTATGTTCACTAATGAATTTCTTTTGGAAGTTAATCTAAGCCAAATCTGTGCAGATTTAGCATGAAAACTAAACTTGTGAGTCATCACGATATATTAATTACAGCAAAATGTATTTACTAGCTT
>JAHKKF010526129.1:0-31629 GCA_019740295.1 Labeo calbasu
TATATTGACCAGGAATGCACAGAGCTCACACAGAGCTAGACAAGACGAGTATTTGAGGTAAAAAGTACATAAATTGTAAATGTTTCAGAAACTAAACAATCGTTTTGCTAGATAAGACCCTTCTTCCTCGGCTGGGATCGTTTAGAGCCCTTTGAAGCTGCATTTAAACTACATTTTGGAAGTTCAAACTCGTGGGCACCATAGAAGTTCATTATATAGAGAGAAATCCTGAAATGTTTGCCTCAAAAAACATAATTTCTTTACAAATAAAGAAAGAAAGACATGAACATCTTGGATTACAAGGGGGTAAGTAAACTGTCCGTAAATTTTTACTCTGGAAGTGAACTTCTCCTTTAAGAATATATTGCAATAAATAAATAATAAAAATTTTCCGAACAAGTTTCTTAAAACCTTACATTATTTAAATCTGGCCGTCTCATCTTAAACTTGAGCATAAAAAATTCTCTTCCCAATTTTAATTATATATCCAGTTTTAGTGAAGAAAACATACAGCATCTTTTTCTTTTTAATCCAAAGCTTTTATATTTTGATTTATCATGTTGGTATGAAGATAAAACCTGCTAATATTCAATAAAAAAATAGTTTGTAATTTCTTACATTTGTCAGAGATCAGGTGAAACATCTGGATGGATCCTGCAGGCTACGTCTACATTAATCCGGGTAATTTAAAATCGGCGTTTTCCTTTCAAAACGCTCTCCGTCCACACTAACGTTTCCCAAAAGTTTCTCACCTACAGTGAAACGTTGGAAAGTTACAGCTGCAGTCCGTAACTTTTTGTGTGTTCATAATGTACACAATTTATATATTAAGCGAGTACAGCCTGATTCCATTTTCCAACCCGTGTTTTTGACCTATTCTGAATCACTACGGTACACCTATGATAAGTTTTTATATTCGGACTGTTTCTAGTAGGAACCGCTGCGGAGTAGCCCAGTACCTGCGTGATTAATCAAAGACGTAAACGGAGAGAAGTAGTTCCGGCAACAATGTGCTTCCGCAAAACGCATGCAGTTCCAAAAGATCCCACCATTTACTGGCGCGTCCAGGTCGCACTGACTATTATATGTCTGATCTAAAACACAACTACCCTCATGTTTTGCCGCAGGACAGCAATTGTGAGTAAATTGTGAGTCATCTTTACAAGACTGTAATATGAGGAGTGTACAAAGTAACATATCTTTAGCAACAGTGTTAATGTAGCACATAACAGGCACAAATGGTATAAACATTGACATCTATTTTTATGACGCTTCATCAGTCGGCCATATTGGCGGCACTAAACGTAAACAATGCCACTGAAACGAACGTAACTCTCATATTTTGCTGATTATTGCTGCTGAAAATGGTCAATTATTGTCATGTTTTGGGCTGTACTAATTGGTCGGACCAGGAAAAACATTTGGAGTACTATAGGCTGCCAAAAGTTATAACAAATCAAGGAAAAGAGTGCAAAAAAACTGTCTTGAGGAACAAAAGGCATGTGTGGTTGGCAAAACTGAACTAGGATTTCCAGGGCAAGAATCTTGACAACATTCGTGTTTGTTCTTATCATTTCCAGTCAGGTAGGTGAAATATTTGACTAATTTCTTAACTAACACCGCTCATACGTATCTTTACCACCTATTACCTTAAGTTTGTCAAAATATTGCACCCTTTCCTGGTTACTAAGCCTTTCTCTATACCACAAAACCAGTCATAAGTGTAAATTTCTCAAAATTGAGATTTATACATCATCTTAAAGCTGCCACATAAGCTTTCTGTTGATGTCTGGTTTGTTATGATAGGACAATATTTGGTTGAGAAACAGCAATGTGAAAATCTGAAATCTGATGGTGCAAAATAATCAAAATATTGAGAAAATTGCCTTTAAAGTTGTCCTAATGAAATTCATAGCAATGCATATTACTAATCAGAAATTAAGTTTTGATATATTTACGGTATTTTTGACTATTGCTACAAATATACCCATACAATATAAGACTGGTTTTGTGGTTCAGGGTCACATGATTTAGCAGCTTCCACGTGATTTTTCCATTTAGACAGCAGAAATTAGCAGAACATGTATTCAGTAGTACATTAACCCGTTCAATCCATACTGTTGTTTCTCCCTGAGTGGCACATCCGGGTAATTGATCAAATCGTGACGTAAGTGCAAACCCTCTGTATGCGTCTCAAAAGCCTCCTTTTTTTTTTTTTTTTTTTTTTTTCTTTTTTTCTTTTTTCAAAAGTCTACTTTTTTCACCATCCACACTACAACGTGAAAACTGCGTTTATCCACTTCAGAGAATGTTTTCAAAAAGCTCTGTTTTCCTTGACAAAAACGCCATCTCAGTGTAGACGAAAGGCAAAAACGGAGAAAAAGATGTGTTTTCAAATGAAAATGTATTAGTGTGGACAAGGCCTTAAATTGCAGCATTTAAATACAAGTTATTCTGCCAAATTACACAGTGTAGAAAAGCCCTGCCTATGGTTCCCATTCAACCAGCTTTCTTTTTCATTGGCTGTTTGCACCATTGCACAATAGGAAGGCTTGCGGTAATCTGTATGCGCTAACAATAGGAAAAGACAGCTTACTGGGCGCAGCGCAGCTTGAGCTTTCCATTGGCTCCATCAGTGCAGTCGAAGCAGAGAAGTAGGTGAGATGAGTGTGAGCCAACAGCAGTCCCCTGCAAAATAAACCAGCATTTTATCTTAAAACACATTCACATAATTGCCAATCACAAGCTACAATTCTCTTGTCTCTAAAACCTAACAATTATGATCTATATTTCAACTATTCATTCAATAAATAATTGCTATGTTGAACACGCATTTGAATGTACATTTCCATGCCTTATGGATTATATGCATTATGTTCTTGAACAGAAACACCTACAGTACAAATGTCATGATGTTTTTTAAGAGTCTGACCTTTATAGGCATTTATAAATGCAGGTTGTATGCTTGAATTTTTTGTAATGGACTGTTATTATGACAGCACTTCAAATCAATACTATAATATGGCCTTGCGTAATGTATAGTGCTCTTAAAAATACTGTGTCAGTCTGAATTTAAAGGTGCTGCGGTCTTTTCACAGGAGCATCCTTGCATTGTGTTTCACAAACACCCACTGGGCAGATAAATTGAATTTATGGATAAGGTGACACTTGCTTCACATGAAACCAGTGTCTGTAAGACAACTGTCAGAACCTATATTCATTTTATTTATTTATTTTTTGTTTATTAAGGAATTTTCAAAATAATTATATTATTTAATAAATATTATTATTAACAATGATGATGATAATAATGATAATAATAATAATAATAATATATTATAATATAAATAGTATTATTGTTATATGTATTTATATTTTACATAATAAAATAGATACAAAATATAAAATCATATAATTAATTATTTGTTTTATTCATATATTTATACACTTTTAAAAGAATATATATAAAAAATAAATATTATTATTATTATTAAGAAAAAAAATGTATATCAATTCTAAAATTATTACATTAATAAACATTTTATAAATGGTACAATTATGATGATTATTGATATTTATAATATTAATTTTATTGTTATTACTGTTTATTTGTATTTTATATAATAAAATAGATACAATATCTAAAATTATATAATTAATTGCAAATGATTTAAAATAGGAATGCTGTTATTTATATTTTATTCATAAAATGCAGTTTATACAAATTAAAATATATATAATAAAACAATAATTATTAAATGTTAGATTTTATATCTATTTTATTTTATAATATAATGTTTATCTATTTTATTTACATATTTTATTATAAATGTCTATTTTATTTATATAATATAATATAAATAGTATTGTTGATTTATATTTCACATAATAAAATAGATACAAATTATAAAATGAATTGCATATTAATGAAATGGTAATTAAAATGCTATTATTTGTTTTTTCATAATATAAAATGTATACTAATGTTAAAATGATCAATTACTGTTAAAAACAACAACAGTAATTATTATAAGTATTATTATTGTTATTATTATTAAGAAAATAAAATGTATATCAATTAAAAATTAAAAAATCCAAAATCTAAAAAATATTATATTAATAAACATTTTATAAATGATGAAATTATTATTGATAATATATTGTATGTAATATTAATAGTATTGTTCTTGCTGTTTATATACTGTATATTTCATAAAATAAATACAGATTATAAAATGGATTATTTGCATATTAATTAAATATTCATTAAAATGCTGTTATATTTTATTAACAAAATACAACTTATACAAATTATAAAATTATGTAATAATTATATTTTACAATGTATGTCTGTTTTATTACATAATGTCTATCTATTTTATTTGTCTATCTATTTTATATGATGTAAAAAGTATTGTTGAATTATATTTTACACAATAGATACAAATTATAAAAGTATATAATTGCATATTAATTAAATATTAAATAAAATGCTGTTATTTGTTTTATATATATAAAATAAAATATATACAAATTTTAAAATAATTAGGTTTATTTTATTATATAATGTCTATTTTATTTATATAATATAAATAGTATTGTTGTTATGTTTATTTATTAAATTATTTAAATTATTAAATTATTAAATTATATTATTTTTATATAATAAAATAGATGCAATTTATAAAATTATAATTGCATATATATTGCAAATATAATTAAAATATGAATAAAAATACTGTTATTTGTTTTATTCATAAAATAAAATGTATACAAAAGTTAATTATAATAATAATAATAATAATTATTATTATTATTATTATTATTATTATTAAGAAAATTATGTCATTAATTCTACAATTATTGCATTAATAAACATTTTATAGATTGTGAAATTATGATTATTATTATTGCTAATAATATATATTATTTTAAATTTTAATAGTGTTGTTGCTGTTTATTTATATTTTATATAAATAGAAATTGTAATTGTATATAAATTGTAAAACTAAATAATAAAAAATTCTATCTATCTATCTATCTATCTATCTATCTAGATAGATAGATAGATAGATAGATCTCCTTTTGCACAAATTACAAAGAAATGAAATTCATTAACACGTAATGTATAAAAGCTGTGGCAACCGTATAATTAAGAACAACTTAAGCATCTTTAAAACTGGTTTTTCAGCGGTATGAAGCAAATTTAAAATGGTTGTGGTGACAACACTAGCAATTACACCCCAGTTTTTTGATCTTTGTAGCTGTGTAACAAACAGCAGCTGTCAGTCTCATCCCACTCATAAGTCACGGGCGTCATGAACGTGAACACTAACTCAAAGAGCTGCACACCCTCCAGTGGTCCTGGGGCACTGCTTTATGTGTGTGTTCCAATTATGGCATGCAAGCACGTCTCTATGACTGCAGCTCAGGATATAATTCAGCACAAGTGTGGAATGGCGTGAGGAGTGGGATGCACATTTGCTGTTTCTAGGTCAAATTTTAAAACCATAACATTTAAGAATACCTTTTTTCTCAGTCATTATCAAACTTTTGGAGGTGAGAAACATGTTTGACTGGGTGCAGTGTTTGTCAGTGACTACATTATTCATGATCATGATCTGTCTGAGTCCTTCTTTACAGTGTCCTGCTTGTTATTCTTTCCGTGTGTACAGAAACAAAAGTCTCAGGTACAAAATGAGCCACAAGAGGTTTTTTTACCTCAGGCAAGCTGTCTTTAAGGCACAGAGTGAAACAGAGTATCGTTTTTTTCTTTTATAATAAGGCAGCAACAGCAATATGATCACAGTGGAACAGCTGATTAAAGTTCTCTAGTCTCTTTTCAATTGACCGGGTCACTTGAACAACTTGAGAAATGAACTAATCATTTCTGTTTCCAGTACAGACCGCATAGCTTCAGTTAATCTGGATGTGAGGTGACAACTGAACGTAGGATACAGATCAGGAGGTGAGGGAAACTAACAGACTGCATAACCGTTTTATTGCATTAACAGTCTTAATCGAAACGTCGTGTACGTGTTGTGGAACTTGGCATGTAACATTTTAATTATATTCTGCTGAAGTTTATGAAATGACTTGGAAAAAAAGATTTGTTAATTTTGATGAACGAGATTCAAAGATCCGACTCAGTAAAATGATCCGATCTTCACATAAAATAGAATTTATACAATTATAAAATTATATGACAAAGAATTATTATTAAATTTTAGATTTGATATCTATTGTATTTTAATGTCTATCTATTTTATTTAGTTATTTTATTATATATTATTTTATTGTGTAATGTGCATCTCTTTTATTTATATTATATTACATAATAAAAAAGATACAATTCTAAAATTATATAATTAATTACATGTTATTGAAATATTAATTAAAATGCTGTTTTATTCATAGAACAAAATGTATACAAATTTTAAAATGCTATAATAAAATAATAATAAAAATTATTATTATTAATTTTAAGAAAATAAAATGTATATAAATTCTACAGTTATTACATTAATAAACATTTGATAAAGGATTAAATTATTATTATCATTATTGATTATTTATATTATATAATATTAGTGGTGTTGTTGCTGTTTATTAATATTTTCATATTTTTATATTTATATACAATAAAATAGATACAAATGGTAAAATTATACAATTCAAATTGCATATTAATTAACAATGAATAAAGTAGAAATAGCATTTCAGTTAATAAAATGCAATTTATACAAATTGTAAAATTATACAATACATAAAAATTATATAATTAATATAATTTAAATGAAATGCTATTTCTGTTTTATTCATACAATTCATACAATTTGTAAAATTATATAAAAATTATATAATAATAATAACAATAATTATTATTATTATTACGAAAATAAAATATATATAAATTCTAAAATTATTACATAAACATTTTATAAATTGTGAAATTATGATTATGATTATTATTAATACAATATATTATATTAATATTGTTGCTGTTTATTTATTTTTTATATAATAAAATAGATACAAATTATAAAATTATATAATTAATTGCATAATGATGTCATATTAATTAAAATGCTATTGCTATTTTAAAATGCTAACTCAATCCTTATATGGGAGTTTGATTGACAGGTGATCCGACCAATCATAACGCCGAATCCCCCATTTTGTCAGATAAACAAACCAGACATGAGAGTAGATGAACATTGGTGGATTTAAACTTGAATAATGGTGTGTATTGACGTCTTTCCGCAGTTTACATAAAATATTTTCTGATTATTTGATGCTTTAACTAGTAAATATGAAAATATGATGGGTTCACTTTTCACTTGAACTTCTCTGAAAGTCTCTGTCACGACACATTAAAGAGCCACAAAACAGTGTTTATTGTTTACATTTCTTTAAAAAAATGACCAAATTTGAAAGCTGAGGATTTATTTTATACCAGAAGTAACCTGCTCTGTTTTGTCTGTTTGCATTATCAACTCAAATGTGCTCATATGTGCTTCTGTTACGCTATTAAAAATAGGCTATTACGCAGTATCCTAAAATATGGATCGTCCAATCAAAATTTAGGATTGGAAGTTTGAAAGTACTGTTTTTTGTCATATCATGTTATGAATAGGCTACAGTTTGTAGATATGTGTTTGCTTCCTCAGAGGCCTCTTCCACTCTGCTGGATACAATTGTCTGACACTATCTGGATTGTAATATCCTCTGATGAAAAGGAGTGATGTAATATTCATGGGTGCCCATTATTCCCCTGCTGGGCTGCAGTGTGTGGTGAGAGAGGTGGAGGTACAGTACAGACACAGGGTGGGTAAAGATGCAAGTGTTGTCTCTCCCCAGCGTACATATGACGAAAAGAGGCTGTAACGCCGTTTGATGCCCTCTGTGTTTTTCTCCTAGCAGTGCTGGCACCAGGCTCATTACCCTACCAAATGCAGCTGGCACATCCTGTAATGTCTGTCCCAGATCCCTGATGACAACGTCCCCAAGACAGACGCACGCTTGCGGTCACCAGCCACTGTCGGCATCAGAAAGCAGCAGGTAGTTTGCATCATGATGGAAGTAAATGGATATTAGAGTGTGTGGTGTTGTCAGGCTTTTGGAGGCCAGTGTTTTAAGATTTTTAATGCAAAACCAATAGAGGTCCACATGACTGTTTGATATTTTTAAATCAATAGTTAATAATTAAATAATTTGTTAAACTAGTCCATGTGACATCAGTGGTTCAACCATAATTTTATGAAGCTACAAGAATACTTTTTGTGCGCAAAGAAAACAAAAATAACGACTTTATTCAACAATTTCTTGTCTTCCATTAAACGTCGATTACAACAGTCAAAGATGTCCATCTAGTGCACATTTATGTAGAAAAACAATGGAGAAGCAGCGGAGTAAAACGGAAAACCTTGTTCTGTGTAAACTAACTTTGTCTATTTTTGCTTTGCCAGTGAAAATAATCAGTGTTTTGAACAAATCTGTTGTGTAAATGATTCAGTGACTCACTCATAAAGACTTGTTGCGTTTCTGAACGCATGAGTGTTTTGAATGAATCAATTGTAAAAATGATGAGGACTCCTGAATGAATCAGGGTTTTGAACAAACTAGTTGAGTAAAAGATTCAATGACTCACTTCATAAAAATAGTCACTTGCTGTCACCTAGTGGTGTAAAGATGAAACATGCAGAAAGTCTCACTAAAATTTTTTTTTTTCTGCTAATGTTTGGAGTGAACAGCAAATAGTTTGGACTAAACATCATTTGGTCAGCTACTTAAAAAAAATATCTGACCAGTTTTGCTACTTGAACAAAAAATTACATGGAAAGTAATCAAATCAAACATGGCTTAAGGAAATTGTATTACTTTCGTCATTATTTCTACTTTGCAAATTTATTTACATGTTGTCTTACATATATTTCTTTGTATTTCATAGTGTAATTATAATTAACTTCCAAAAATATTTTTAAAGTAAATTGTAAATTGCATGCATTGTCATAAATGTAATTTGTAATAAAAATAACAATAATACAATTAATCATGTAAGGGACAATCAACAGTTTGCCTACCTGCCAGCCAGTCAGAATCCAGTATTCAGACAGACCATGGAATAATAATGATTAAATCAATATTTTATTCACAATGTACGGTAACTTATATTACCAAATAACAGGTTCATATTTCCACTTTTTTATGTTCCTTAATGAATCAGTGTTTTGAACAAATCGGTTGTGTAAATGATTCAGTGACTCACTCGTGAAGACTCGTTACGTTCCTGAACGCATAAGTGTTTTGACTGAATCAGTTGTAGAAATGATTCATTGACTCACTCATAAAGACTCCTGAATGAATCAGTGTTTTCAAATGAAAATCATCTAAATCATTAGAAGCAATTCATTTTACTTTACATTATTTACTTTAAAACGTTGTCTTCGTATATGTATTTCTCTGTAATTTGTAGTGTAATTCATAATTACTTCCAATAATATTTTTAAAAATATGTATTGTAGTAATAATAATAATATAATTAATTATTAATGATTAAATAAATATTTTCTTCATCATATATGGTAGCTTATTTGAGCAGTTCCACTTCTTCCATTTCTTTTTTTCCAGTGCCATCCACTATTTTTTAATAGTTGCAGCTGAACCCCAAAGGCAAACTCTGTCCTCCCAAAAAAAAAAAAAAAATCCCCAAGGGACTCATATGCTGGCACTACACTGCTGTGCTCTGTCATAACCCGGGGATATTGATCTTTACTGGTGCTGTCATCATAGTCTGCGCTGCCATGTTCTCTGATCCCCCCTGCTGGAATGAATCCTGGCCCTCTTGACCCTCACAATGTCTTCCCTCGAAGAGCTCCTCAGGGCTTTACGCGGGCGGCCGGTATGCTGCAGGATGATTACCCCAGGGGACGGAGCATTTTGTTTGCCGTTGGTGTCTAAAGGAGCGAGTGTTTTTGGTAGACAGCTACTAATTAATGTGCGTCTCCTGAGGCAGGGTGTGCAGCATTAGATAAACCTTGGGGTTTGACTGGCAGGGGTCAGGAAGGCCTGACCTCCTTTTTATTACACGCTCATGTGTGGATATAAAAATCACACAAGGCCAAAAAAACATCACGGCTTTGAGCTCATGAGACTCAATTTCGGGCTCCACAGCAGGTGCGGGGTCATAGATTTAAAATGAATAGGGTGTTTGCGCTGTAAACATCATTTGTTCTGTATTTCAGATGGAAAATAAAAAACACAAGGATGTAAGACAAGGTGGCATCTACAGTGGATAGCACATAGCACAGGGAAGCAGATAGAAAACGGATAGAAAAAGGATATTGAAAAAGAGCAGATATGGTTGGAAGTGAGGAGAAGACCGCGGACTTGCAAAAACTTTACTTTTTTAGACATATGGTAATAATTCAGTAGGCCACTCTGGTACCGTAACGTAGAAGTGGTATTCTTACTCCAATGCAGTGCAATACAATGCAATGCAAATAAATAAATAAATAAATAAAATAAAACTGCAAAAGTCCCAGTGCTACTGAATCAAACTTCTTTTTTTCATGAAAGAATAGAAGTGGTATTTTTGTTCCAATGCAATGCAAAAAAAGCTAAAGTCACAGTGCTACTGAATCAAACTTTTTTTCATGAATGAGTATAAGTTGTTTTTTTGTTCCAATGCAGTGCAATGCCATGCAGTGCAATGCAATGCAAAAAAAAAAGCAAAAGTCCCAGTGCTACTGGATCAGACTTCTTTTTTTTCATGAAAGAGTAGAAGTGGTATTTTTGTTCCAATGCAATGCAAAAAAAAGTCATAGTGCTACTGGATCAAACATTTTTTTTTTCATGAGAGTAGTTGTATTTTTGTTGCAATGCAATGAAATGCAATGCAATGCAAAAAACCCTGCAAAAGTCACATTGCTACTGGATCAAACTTTTTTTTTCATGAATGAGCAGAAGTGGTATTTTTGTTCCAATGCAGTGCAAAAAAACATAAGTCCCAGTACCCCAAATTCAAGTATCAGAACTAACAGTTGTATTATTAGAAATGAATAAAACAAGAAAAAAAACATTTAGATAAAAGATAATCAAATCATGGATATAAGGAATGCCATGTACTGTTCTCATTCATTCTACTTTACTATTTTTCCCCTTATGTATGGTAACCTAGTTGACCAAGTGCAAATATTAAAAATAGTGGATTACATTGCAAATAATGTAAGTGGAAATAAAAAATGTTATTTGAAGTATACTTTTTTTTGCATATGAATATAGTTTGAAAAAAACACCACAGTACTTGTTGTAAGGGTATGAATTTAAGTATCTTAAAATAGTTATTCACACTTGTTTAGCAGCAATTAGCTTTCTTTTTTTCCATGAAAGAGTAAAAGTGGCATTCTTGTTCCAGTGCAATGCAGTGTAATGCAATGCAAAAAAAAAATGCAAAAGTACCAGTGCTACTGGATTGAACATTTTTTTCATGAAAGAGTAGAAGTGGTATTCTTGTTCCAATGCAATGCAATGCAAAAAAAACAAAAAAACGTGGCTGACTTTATAACTCGCAATTGCTAGTTTACAGATCTGAGAAAAAAGGTCAAAATTGCGAGTTTGTTTATGCAGTTCTGAGAAAAAAAGGCTAAACTGCAGGAAGTAAACTCGCAATTGCGAGAAAAAGTTAGAATTGTGAGTTTTTATTTGGTGGTGGAAACAGGCTACCAAAATGATTCTTGTTTCAATGCAAAAAAAAAAATCACTTGAAAAAATAATAATTTTACCTAACCCCAGTTTGCCTCTGCCTCTTTACTTAAAATAATGAAACACTGAAGATCTTCTTGTAATAACAGCCTAAATTTATCAAAAACAAGCAAGAGAGAAATATGAATCTTCTAAAGAGAACATACAGTTTGTTTAATTTTCTGTTTAGATGAGATGATGTGTTGCTTATATGATGAAAACAGCAGCGGAGCTCAGTGCTTAAACCAAACCCCCTATCCAATCTGACCAGACCTTTACAGAGGGTGGTAAACATCACTCATCACCATAGCAACACAGGCCTTTCTCCCTCTGTTGTCAGTCAACGTGCGCTTTTCTTCGTCCTTGTGCATGTCAACTCAATACACTGACACCTTCCAGAAGACCAATCTTTTGGCATTTCCTGTGAGAGGGCAATATTTGAGAGACAGAAAGACAACATGAGAGAAATGCTTTTAAAAAAAACTCCAGCCCAGTCTGTACTTATTTCCTCAAGCTTTGAGATTGAATTACGGTTGCCTTCAGCATCCTTCTTCCTGCTATGAAATCTATGAGTGCTGAAACACGTACATACAAAAAAAGTTATATTCAGGAATAGTGTTCATGTAACAGACTTTAAAAGGATTCTTCAACCAAAAATGAAAATTCTATCATTAAGTACTCACCCATGTCATTTCAAACTTGTAAGGCCTTCGTTTATCTTCAAAAACTGATGAAATCCAAGAGCTTTCTGACGCTGCATAGACAGCAACACAACTGACATGTTCAAGGCCCAGAAAGGTAGTAAGGACATTATTAAAATAGTCCATGCAATCAGTGGTTCAGCCATGATTTTATGAAGCTACATAAATACTTTTTGTATGCAAAGAAGACAAAAATAACAATTTTACTCAACAATTTCTTAAATAATTTTTGGGTGAACTATGCCCTGATAGCACACATACATCATAGAGACGTCTATTTGATGTCTGCATTTACATCTGCAAGACGTAGTTTTTAGAGTGTCTGCTCATCTGCAATATGTCTATAGGACGTTTCCTGTCAGATGTCAAAAAGATTAGCTGTCTTTAAGATGTTTATGATTTAGAATGTATGTCAAACTGACATCTTATCTGGGAGGGACCCAGATAGCACACGTATGTTTGCAAGATGTCTGTTAAAGATCACTTGATCTGGAAAGCATCTGCTGTGTTCAAACATCTGACAGACTTCTGTAAGATGTCAGTTTTACATACATTCCAAATCATAAACATCTTAAAGACATCTAATAGACGTCTATTTGACATCTGATAGGGAACGTTCAATAGATGTATTGCAGATGAGCAAACTATGTCTTGCAGATGTAAATGCAGACGTCAAATAGACATCTCCGAGATGTATGTGTGCTATCAGGGAACACACTCCCAAGTAGCAAACATATGTTTGTAAGACTTCTGTTAAAGATCACTTGATCTGGAAAACATCTGCATCTGTAAGATGTCAGTTTTATATACATTCTAAATCATAAACATCTTAAAGACATCTAATAGAGGTCTATTTGACATCTGATAGGAAACATCCTATTGAAGTTTTGTAGATGAGCAGACAAAATACGTCTTTCAGATGTAAATGCAGACGTCAAATAGACGTCTCTGTGATGTATGTGTGCTCAATCTTTTGATTGACCTCGAATAACAATTGATTTCTTTCATATGTGCATCATTTGCTTTTAGAGTAAAGAAAATATGTTGGTTGAGTCACCCTAGTAGCAACATAAGGCAATATAGAGTAAAAAAAAAAAACTTTTTCACAATATTTTTTAATGGTAAGGACACTTTTGGTCACTTTAGCAAACAGCGAGGCCAGCGTTAAGTACGGTTAAATCCAGCTGCAACTCTAGCACAACAAAACCACAGGTGGAGGATTTAGCTGAATTGTCTGTTATGAAACGACAGAGATAAACGAGTGTCCAGAAGTGTTTCTACTCTATATTAGCGCCTCACACATTCTGTGCATTCTTTTGTGCACAAACGCTTTCTGCCCGTCTTCCTTTTTATACATCCAGCACTTACATTGTTTCAGAGAGCACATTTCCCAGCGAGCGGTCTGATTGTCTCTCTCAATCATTACAAAGCTCCTTTATCATTTGCGCCAGAGAGCTATTTTGACTTTTCCAGGAAAAAAAAGCTCTCCTTCAGACCGAAGCCACGGAAATGACCCTTCCGTGCATAAGTGAGCCAGTAAAGAGGCATGGAGCTGCATTTATTAAACCTCAATGCGATGGTGCCTTTGCCTTCACAATAGCTCTTAGGTTAGGTCTCATCAGAGGTGGTAAACATTAGCTCCTGTATGTCTGATGGCATATTAATACGGGCATCGATACACTAATACTATCAGTGCACGCTAACTTCTAGCCAGAAGGATGAATGGGCTCCCAATAACCCGCTGTCACATTGTATAATTTCCTCATTCCCCCTGACGAAGCCAGTGGACGTCGAGTAAAAGGCAGCCTGATTAGTGATTAACATGTTTACGGGGGAAAATCGGTCCAGGCAGCAAGTCAACAAATGACGCTGACTTCACCGAGACAAATGGCTCGACGGCTGATGTCTTTTTAACAATACGCTCCGTTTGCCGCCAGACCGCTTTCTCCGCCGAGAAGGAGTAATGCGTAAAATCATAAAAACTGACAAGTGTGCACTTTAATTTTAATGCCGTTGGCCACAGATGAATGCGTTCACAATCAGACAATACCAGACGATACTGTTAGAGACTCATCGCGGGAGGCTAATAGCTCCCTTGTCAGTGTAGCAGATGCTGAAACATGGCGGGCTTTATGCTGGTGATCAGCATCGGAGGTTATTGATCTGTCATATTTCTCCTGAAGAACGGTACGGAAATCTCAGCAGGCCTTTCGTATTAACGTTAATGGTGAAGACAGACATGTAAAATGGTTATTAATCACGTTACCTATAATCACATTGTTACTTTTATGCTTATTGCGGCGTATTTTTGCATTCGAAACAGCTTGATGATGTGCATACGAAGCAGATTCAAGAGATACAGGTAACTTTACAATAAGATGTCATTTATTAACATTAACATTAGTTAACGTATTAACTAACATGAACGAACAAAGAACAATACATTTATTACACTATTTATCAATCTTTGTTAATGTAGTTAATAAAAATACAGTCATTCATTGTTTATGTTAGTTTACAATGCATTAAAGTTAACAAACACAACTTGTGATAGTAATAATGTATACATGAAGTTTAAAAAATGCTGTAGAAGTATTGTTCATTCTTAGTTATTGTTAATGTTAACTAATGAAACTTACTGTAGTGTTACCAAGATATCTCACGTATTATGTTTCAGTTAATCCTGCTATTTTAGTAGCATTAAGATACTACCATAATTTTATAATATAGTTTATTTTTTAAATGTTTATTTATCTAAATATTTATAAGTTGCAGTTTCTAAGTTATAGGTTTTATAATAGTTACAGTTTTCTTATCTCTGTATTTTTCATTTTTATTGTAGGCTAATTCGTTTTTAGGGGTTCAAGTGTGTAGCGCTGAAACCCTATTGTAATTGCTAGAATGGTCACGGGTCATCTCTACGTAAAACTGATCGTGTTGACCAAACTGTAAGTCGTAGAGACTTAAAACTTGGAGGGATGGTAGTATTCACACTACCTATAATGTGACCAAGGCTCACCCCAATCGGCCTGACGGGGGCGATCCAGCAATCAAAAGTACGAAATCACTCATAACTCCTAAAAAGTCGATCGATTCGCATTTTTTGAAAAAACTACTTTTCTGAACTAGTCCTAGGTTTTTCGCCCAGTCTGAACCAAACCAGTGCAGAAAAGTTCTCTGGAAAGTGAATATCAATAATTATCAAAAAAAGTTGAACTTTCGACTCACCGTCACAAATGAGCGCCAAAACGTTTGAAAGGGGCAGGGCCACTTTTAGTCAAATTCCTGAACATAATGAGTTATCTCCACCAAACTCAGAACATTTATGTAAGAGCTCAATCTGAGGTCACAGAAAAAAAATGCGGAGCTTGGTGGCGCTATATGAGGGGAAAAAACAAAAATGGCTATAACCAAGCAACTATTTGTTCTATCAACATAAAATTGGTGTGCACTGTCTTGGTCTGAAGTGCCACAAATGTCTAAGGACATTAACATATTTCAAAAAACACTGTCCACCATTGGCTAACAAAGTTTGAGCACCTGTTAGACAAAGTTAACGGAGGCCGATCGGAACGAAACTCAGTGGGCCTGTTCGACTCGCGGCACCAAAGGTCTGAGAGAAATGTGAAAGAATTCAGCCACCGGGGTGCGCTATTACATTTTTCCAGTGCGTAAACGATCATATGTCACACAGTTTTTTGCGCATACGCACAATATTCAGACCGTACGATAGAACTTTGCCTTTTGAACCACTGCGGTCAATCAAATTGTTTGTTAAATGATTGAGAAGATATAAAACATTACTTTTGCAAACTAGTCCTAGGTTTTTCGCTCAATCTGGAAAAAACTGCAGTACAATTCTCTGGACTCTCTAGGCCAATAATTACCAAAAAATGCTGAAATTTACCCTTTGGGAAGCTATAATGTTTAGAAAAGGGGCCTGTCCAAATTGACCCAAAATCCTATAAAGCCTAAAGGAAAACTCAAAACTTCACAAAACCTGCTGAGCACATGCGGCAGGTGATTTTAAAGAAGCATGCAAAGTTTTAAGGGGATCCGACCACAGCTGGCACTATAACAGTCATAAACATAAAAAAAAAAAAAAACATAATATTTCTATGGTGAATTACGTGAATTTGCAAATAATGCTTTTTTAAACACTGATTTAGGTGGGTGCCGCCTTGCAAATAACATGTCTACTTCCATATATGCTTAAATGCCTGAAGCACTTGAACCCCGGTAATCGCTGCTTGCAGCTATATTTTTATATTTTCAATTTCACAGTAATTTTAAAGTTGTCATTTTGTTATCTGTTTCAGATAAATATGTCAGTAGGTTTTATTAATATTATTTCAGTTTTAGTTCATCAAGTTAAACTAAATGAAAATGATTAATGTAACTAGCTGTACTAAAAAATAATGACATTTTCATTTTAAAGTTCAGTAATGACATTTTTTATGGATTTAGTTTTATTGATCTATAATAACCCGGAGTATTACAAAAACAAGTAATAACATACTTTTTAATTAAAATGTGCATGAATTAATATTTTGTATAAACATTAAATCATCATTAATGGTTAGAAAAAACCAAATGCCCTCATGCTTCACATTTAGAAATATGAAATTATCAAAATGCAATGCAAAGAAAAAAAATATAAAGATTTAAAAATAACAACAAAAGCAGTTAGACTCACCCAGAGCTTACATAGAAACCAATAAAAAAAAAAAGGCTGTTACACAGAAACATGATCAGCACATATACAATCTCCATGTCTACACAAAAGCCTTTAGTATTTTTATCATTTCACATGTTCTTACTGAGCTTGAAAGCACATCAGCCATCAATTCCACAGCAACAACACACTGAATAATGGTGAGATTTAGTCAAAGGATTTGGTGGGACATAATATTTCATTGTTGCACATCTTTAGTCTAATGTTAACTTGACAGCCCTGTTATAACAGAAACAAATCTGTATGAATTAGTAATGAATTGACATAGCACAGTTAACATTCAGACATTGTTTAACATTGTTTTATCATATTCATTGTAGTGGATCCAAGTGGACTCAAAGTGACGATCTGGGATGAGACTGGAAACGTTGAATACGGAAAGGTGAGAGGTCGTATGAGGGAACCTGCCCCATGGCCAACTGAGAGAGCAGTTTCCCTATGATAGGGCCGAACTTGAAGCCGTGGCCTGCGGGGAAAGAATGAGAAAAAAACAAATCACATTTGCTGAGAGGTGAATCATCATAGGATGGAGTTTACATTCATTCAATCCACTGGGGTAAAAGCAGCGCACCTCACGGGAATCTACAGCGGTCCTCTATAAATAGCCATTATCTGTCGTCCACTGTCTGACTCAGAAAGCCTTTGCATGAAAGAGCATGGAGAGATAAAAAACCCTCAAATCATGCTGGCACCATCACACCGCTGTCACAGGACATTTGTCTTTTGGGTGGGTTTTGGCAAAATGCTAAATTAAGAAAATTTGTCTGCCTTATTGAAGAGAGTGGACTGTCAGAGGATTCATTATAGCATGGTTGTGTACATGCATGTTTTTTTTTTTTTGGTGTCTTAAAGAGATTTAGCTTAAATGGCAAATTCTGTCATTATTATTCACCTACATTTATTCCATACATATCTTGTATTCTTCATCAAATTTTGAATTAAAAGTCTGGGGTCAGTAAGATTTTTTGAAGATGTTTTTGAAAGTCTCTTATGCTCAAGGCTGCATTTATTTGATCAAAAATACCGTAAAAACGGTAATATTGTGAAATATTATTACATTGCTGTTTTCTATTTTAACATATTTAAAATGTAATGCATTCCTGTGATGGAAGGCTGATTTTTCAGCATCATTATGTCAATTTTCAATGTCACATGATCTTTCAGAAATCAATCTAATATGCTGATTTGCTACTCAAAAACATTTCTTCTTATTATAAATGTTAAAACCGTTTTGTGAAAACCGTGATACATTTTCTTTCAGGATTCCAAAGTGAATAGGCAGTTTAAAAATAACAAGAACAGCATTTTACTGTTTATTACAATTTTTAAAATTAGAAAATGTATTTATCGTCACTTTTAATCAATTTAATGCGTCACTACCGAAAAGTATTAAATCTTACTGACCCCCCAAATGAGTTCACAATATTTCAGGTCTTTTGTGAGAGAAGAACAACTGAAATTTAAGTTGTTATATTCACCGAAAATCTTAATATCCGTCCGAACTCTCCTTTGCGATTTCATGATAGTAATATCAGGTTCATGAACAGTATGATTTTCATTTAAAAGAATCAGCTAACTGGGTTCACAAAACTGACCTGGTTTTCAAATTCAACTCGTTGACATAATGATCTAGTCAAAATGATTAACGGTCCACTGGAGGGGAAGATTATGAGTGAATAATGATTTCATTTTGACTTCGGCAGACTTGGATTAGAAAAAAACTAGTCGTACAGATAGTGTTTATGATACTTGTTTTGTCTTTTTAAAGCACTGACAGCTTTAGTGCCCTTTTTTTTCTTTTAGTCATAGTCTTTGGACTAAAATGCCATTTAGTTTTAGTCGTATCTGAATTTTTTTAGTTTTAGTCAACTGAAAATCATAAAATGTAAATCTACAGTACATTTAATCCACTAAATTCTAATGGGTTTAGAATTTGAAATGCATTTATGAAGCATTTCTGTAAAATTTCCATACTTAAATATTCCCATCTGTTAACCTGGTAATATGAATGATATTAAGGTTTGGACATTCAATATAGACACAGATTTAACTGCTTATTTTAGTATTTTATTTTAGTATTTTTGCGCAGATGAATGAAGGTCTTACGGGTTTGGAACGACATGAGGGTGAATAATTAATGACAGTTAATGACAATTTTTGGGTGAACTGTCCCTTTAAGATGTAACCAGGTGTTTACATCAATACTCGTCAAAACAATTTGAAATCATTGTGTGTGTATTTTTCCGTTAAGACGTGAAAGAGAACTGAATTCAGTAGCTTTCGCGTTGTCAGGCTTTTCAAATGTATCCATGTCTGCTCTTCTTTTTTTAACAGTTTACGAGACGTGCAGAAAGTGTATGCAAACTTATGCTCAGAGCATTACCGTTAAGCGTTCTGACAGGATCTCTGTCCAGTCGTACCTCCCTAATTTTCATCTCATTTTTTCATTGACAGGTTTTGTCATTCAAAAAGTTATTTACTTATCGTCTCGTTTTCATCTGTGAAAAATGTCACTGATGAAAATTACTACAAATATTTTGAGTCAACGAAATTAATACTAGCCTAAGACTGGATGATTATTCGAAAAGTAATCGAAACTGAAATTCAGAACCTCTATCCGAAGTAATTTTCCATGTCGGTTATTTCGTTTTTTTCCATCCTGTTAATACTTCCCCCATTAAAAACATACTACCGCGCTATACAGAACTGTATAACCGTTGCACTCACATCTTTTGCAGCATCTCGCATTTGAGTGGCGCATTTAATACGCTGTGGCAAGTTGTGGCAACAGAATTTAAACTTTGACACGCAGCGCCGCTCATCAATGATCTCTGTCTACTCTGCACAACCGAAAGCGCAAGTCACATGAATATTCTGGCTGCATAGGTCATCAAGGATGCTTTAATTAAAGAGAAGTAACTGTAATAAAATTAACTGTTATTCCTTGGGTAAAAATGCTATAATTTCTTTTTTATTTACATAGTTGTCAAGGATATGCAAAGCCATGCCATCGTTTTCAACAGTCTCAGTTTTAGTCCGTTTACACTGAAACGCAACCCCGGAGTTTTCAGACTAAAATGGGATCTGCAAAAGTCTCTGTTTTCGAGGATCGAAAATGTCGGAGTAGTGTAAGCAACAGGCATAACCATAGCAAAAGTTATGTGTTTTAAAATAAAAATGCACTAATGTAAACGTAGCCTCAGTTTTCAATACTGTGGACCAATCAGAAGATCATGGAGGCGGGGCAAGCGTTGCAAGCTTTTGTTTACAGTAGTAGGTTGGCATAACAACGTTCGCATTTGACTCCAACATGGCGGAGTAGGCTTTCTTTGCTGCGCTTTTTTAAACCATTCCTGAGTGCTGCGTCTCGCGTTTTAGATGCAAACACATGCGAATGGCCAGTAAGAACCTAGAGGATACTTGCGCATATAGAGCGACATGACAAGATTGCTGAGAGGAAGATCACATGCAACAGTGATCATGAGTCATAATCATAATCAAGGTAAAATGTTCAAATCAAATCAATCAAGACTGTGATTTTAGTTCATATCATCAATTTCTACACTGGCCCATTTATTATTATATGCGACCCTGGACCACAAAACCAGTCATAAGGGTCCGTTTTTTTGAAATTGAGATTTATACATTATGTGAAAGCTGAAAGGACAATATTTGGTCGAAATACAACTATTTGAAAATCGGGAATCTGAGGGTGCAAAAAAATCTAAATATTGAGAAAATCTCCTTTAAAGTTGTCCAAAGGAAGTTCATAGCAATGCATATTACTAATCAAAAATTAAGTTTTGATATATTTACGGTAGGAAATTTACAAAAGATCTTAATGGAACATAATCTCCTATCCTAATGATTATTTTGACCCATACAATGTATTTTTGGCTGTTGCTACAAATAAACATATGTTACTTAAGATTGGTTTTGTGGTCCAGGGTCACATATTATATATTTAACCTGTGCAATCTTTTTTGCTCCACAGAAAGAAAGTAAGATTTGAGTAAATGATGCCAGAATTTAAATTTTTATTTAAACTATCACTTTAAGACAGAGACAGAGCTGGGTAAGATGTTTAAAATGCACTGCATTCTTCTCCGACGCTCTCAGCTCTTGCCTTTGCGGATTGGGTGGCCGTTTGAAGTCTGCAAGGCAGGGCTGTGAGTGGATACGGCTTTGACCGGCAGACGTGCGTGCGCGCGGAGGGTCTTCTGTTCTTCCTTAAACCCTGCTGATGTGACTGGGTATCCATGGCAACCGGAGGGCCTTGAGCTCAGAGCTTGGCTTGAGACAAATTCCGGGTGGAAAGCAGGGCAACTTCCCCACCAGAACGCTACGGTCTGTGTGTTTGCCCCTGAAACGGATCCAATTCGCACCCTTTAGTTTTTCCCAAGCTGCAAATACAACAGCTGCGCTGAGGGCAGGGGAGCAGCGGGGAGGCGAAACGCTGTCATTACGGCAGACAATAAAATGAGAAGAGGCAGGGACAGGTTAATAGTGAGCATTCCTCCGCTCCTATCAGAGTTGTAATGTATTATTAAGGCAGAAGAATATATGTCATAAATCATTAGTGCGCGACGTGCCAGAGCACTGGGACGGTACCGGTACAGTGAGGCAGCCACACAATGCTTCCTGTGACACCTCCAGAGCAGCTCCTTTAACCGGGACAATGCGTTACAAGATGAATAGCTGCACCGTGCCGCCACAATAGCGCTCAGCCGCACTGTATTTTTCTAACCCCTTCCCTCCAAACGCTATTCGCCGTGCCCCATGCTGCTAACCAGCGCTTCTCTGAAGTGATTACCAGTGGAATTTAATTAGCCCCATAATTAGTCTAAGGAGGAGGTGATGGGAACAGATGGAACAAATGCCAGGTGAGCCCTTTGGCCCCCTGAGAGGCGGGTCTGGGAGCACGCAGGACCCGGGGAGCCAGCATTGCCTTTAATTAGACGATAAAAAGCGCCCGCACTGGGGGCTTCGCTTCCTGTCCTTCACTAGCGCCCTGTTCCGTTCCCTCATTAAAAAGTTAGGATACCTCTTCAAGTAGACGAGAGCGTGCGCGGCTGTGTTTTACAGAGACGAGCGCGTACCGGGTTCATTAGTGCTCGTACTGACCTGAGAATCCAGCACCGATGATAATGTTGCCGTAGGTTGGGTGGGAATCAAGGACGAAGTTATGGTCTGGCGTGACCTGCAAACAACCGAGCGGGGAAATGTTAAACATTCAGACTGGATTGTAATTATTTCTGCAAATATTTGACCTTTTTGTACTCTGAACATGCACACGGCATGAATTATGAGCGCTGTTTGAACTGAACTTAAAAATTAAAAAGCTGCTTAAGAGATAAGCCACTACATGCCTGAAATTGCTAATGAACAAATTGACTAAGTGATTTAGAAATGACAAACATTTCAGTGTTGAGTAATAATGTCGTGTTGAGGGGTACGGTACATTTCAAAAGATTCTTTTTCTTTTTAAGGAATAACACAACACAACTGTTTTCAACACTGAAAACTGGAGTAATGGCTGCTGAAAATTCATCACAGGATTAAATAAAATTGTAAAATATATTACAAACAAAAAACAGAGTTTGTACAGATACTGTACAAGGACATTCCAGGACTTAAGGATTTTTCAAGCACTTCTTTTTTGATTTTCAATAGGGCTGCCCCCTAATAGTTGACTAACCGTTAGTCGACGAGAAGAGGCTTGGTGACCAAAGTTTTATTAGTCGCTTAGTCGCTGAAAAAAATTCATAGGATATGGTGAAGTCACGCAATCCATGACAGATGGATTTGGTAATGGCTGGACTATGTGGTAATACAGTACATCTGGTAGCACATCCAAACGCTCACCAATTCAATCATTCATCAATCATTCAATATGATTTATCATCTATATGCAAGTAACAGCAACTTTACGTGGCCAATCAATCTGTTAACCTAGAAAAATGTGCGCTATTCCAAGTGTCTGTGCGGAGTGTGAAAGCTGAATAGTAGCATGCTTACTGCATGAGATGGAGGCGCCGGTGCAATCATTTGCTCTTAAAATACTCATATGTGGTCATACAGATAAGAGTAATACTTTTGAATCTGTAAAGACTTTTTATTTGTGTGCACCCACAATAACAACGAAACATTGCGCTTTTGTAAAATAATGAAAGTAAATAGAATGTGCTTTTTGCTCTCCCGGTCTCTGTGAACTCGAGCGCATCCAAAAAAACTAAAAAAAACCCTAAACTCCGTGTATAGGCTTATTGTCTTACAGATATGGAAAAAAAGCCCTAATTTTCAAGGACTTCAATCACAGATCTCACTTATCTAACAATGCCTTCTCTTACAAATTTTAAATTCTAAAGATAAATAGAAATATGGTAATAAACAAATGGCAAAAAATAAAGTAAAGTACATCTAATGATTCGCAAAGTCCCGATCTGAATCAAATGATTCGCAATCCACGCTCTGAAGTCCTGATCTGAATAATGACAGGACTCAGAGCACGGATCGCGAATCATTTGACTTAGATCGGAACTTCGCAAATCATTAGATCTGGACTTCAAAGCACGTACTGTAAATCATTTGATTTGAATCATTCAGTTCACAAAATAATTCATGAACCCATTATGATCTAAATCAATTGATTAGCAATACACCAAGTTCCCACATAAGTGAAATGAATTCCGGATCTAAATCAAATGATTCGCGACCTGCACTCTGAGTCCTGATCAGGAATGATGGTCCGTGCTTTTTAAAATCTTTACAAGTGATGTAAATTAAAAAATGAATGGCTATTTTAATTTTATCTGTTTTTTGCTAGTGAATCGCTTGAAATGAATTATTGAAGTTTGAATCAATCTGAGCAGTTCCAACATAAATGATTTGGTTCATCTGTTCCTCTTTTTGCATATTCAGCCATGTTTACACGACATTGTCAGTACTACTACTGGCATAGCTCGCTGGTTTTATGACAGGTACTACGTTTTTTGAATTGCGTATCTATGAAATGTTTAATTTTTTATGCATCTTTAATATCTTTTCACGCAAAAATTCATTTTTTTCCGCTTATTTCAGTTAATAAAAAAAAACTAATCAAACATAAAACTAGCTAGCTAAGCCAGTAGTATTACTGACAATGTAGTGTCAACATGGCTGAAGAAGCGAAAAGAGGAACAGATGAACTGAATCAATCGAGTGAGTCATTTACGCTGGAACTGCCCCAATTGATTCACACTTGTGACTTTGATCATTCATTTCAAGAGATTCACGAGCAAAAACCAGATCAAATTAAAAAAAGCCAACCATTTTTGAATTTCGAAAAATTTTGAACATTTTGAATTTTAAAAAGCATGTAGTGATGGGTCACAAATCAGTTAAACCATTGCATTGCAAAACGATTCACTGTTTCGAAGTGCACCAATTGGATTGCTACAGATCGGAACTTCAAACCGTGTATTGCGAATCAACGGATTTAGATTTTAGATCAGGATTTCAGAGTGTTTTTTTTTCAAATCATTAAGGCAGTAGCTATAAAAACAAAACAAAGAAAAAAGAAAACAAAAGTATACACATACAAATCCTTTAAGAAACTTAACTGTGGTTTTAATTTGAAAGGGAAGACATTATTTGATAAGTGAGATCTCTGATTGACGTCCTTGAAAATCAAAAAAGTAGTGCTTGAAAAGTCCTTGAAAGTCCTAGAATTTCATTTTACAGAATCTGTATAAACCCTGCTCTTCAGAAATAATGCTATTTTCAAGGGTTTTTCAGGCCTTACATTTCAAAAAGTCAAATTCATGTACTTCAAGCACTTTAAGCACCTTGTACGAACTCTGGAAAAAGGTATTTGTTATTGCAATTCTGTTTCACAATATTAGTGTTTTACTGTATTTTGGCTTAAATAAATGTACTGTAGCCTTTTTGAGCATAAGTTGTGAGCTTCTTTTGAAAAAAAAATGACCCCAAACTTCAGACTTACAAATGTAATTTCTGACTTCTTCTAACACAGATTCATTTTGAGCCATCTGATATTTTTCCTTTGAGTATGAAAGTAACCAATACTGTGGTTGGCTGACTGAGACGTTGTTCTGTAGATCGTATCAAAGAAGACAGCTCAGTGCATCAGGCTACTAGGTAACCGTTTTACACGGTTCCACTCAGTTTCTTGCTTTAATACTGAACTTTATCTCTGCGTGCTCACCGGTGTTCTGTGGATCTCCTGACAGGGCAGTTTATAAAGGATTTAGGTTGTGTTGCATCATCGCTCCCCTTTTTCATGACTGATGTGATTGTACTTCGCACTTGTAAGCTGTTTGTATTATTTTTTCATTTTAGCCATCTGGATGGAAATTTTGTTTGGTCATGCAAAAGTTTACAGAGCAAATGAAAATCTGCTGTAAAAGAATGGACTTTTTTTTTGATGTACTGATGCATTAAATGAAAGGCGAACACCGCGCCCCAGCCAGATGCAATGCGACAAGTTTCCAACGACAAGCAATTTGTCTGTCCACACTGAATGTGAAACCGCAGCATGATGCAACACAGTCACAGCCAATTACAACATCCGGGTTCCTACTTTTTTTGACCAGTGAATTTCCATTACCTTTCCTTGTGATAACTGACTATATAAATATATATATTTTTCATTTGATTACCATGCATCTGTCAGCATGCATCTAAAAAAAAAAAAAAAAAATGTTTTTTAATGATAATTCTCATTATTGTAATGGTCATTTTTATAGTAAATGTAATAAACAGTAAAACGGTAAAATATATATACAAACATACATACAGTTGAGGTCAAAAGTCTACATACAAATTGCAGAATCTGCAAAATGTAAATATGTTAATTTTTTTTTACCAAAATAAGAAGGATCATACAAAATGCATGTTATATTTAATTTTGTACTGACCTGAATAAGATATTTCACATAAGACGTTTACATATAGTCCACAAGAGAAAATAAAAGTTGAATTTATAAAAATTACCCTGTTCAAAAGTTTACATACGCTTGATTCTTAATACTGTTTTGTTCCCTGAATGATTCACAGCTATGTTTTTTTGTTTAGTGATAGTTGTTGAGTCCCTTGTTTGTCCTGAACAGTTAAACTGCCTGCTGTTCTTCAGAAAAAATCTTCAGGTCCCACAAAATCTTTGCTTTTTCAGCATTTTTGTGTATTTGAACCCTTTCCAACAATGACTGTATGATTCTGAGATCCATCTTTTGGCACCGAGGACAACTGAGGCACTCATATGCAACTATTACAGAATAGGGGGATGAATACTTTTGAATAGAATGAAGATGTGTACATTTTTCTTATTTTGCCTAAATATCAGGGTTTTTTTCCATGTAGTATTGTTCTTCAGAAGCTACAGAAGATACTTGCATGTTTCCCAGAAGACAAAATAAGTTAAATTTACCCTGATCTTCAAATTCCAAAAGTTTTCACCCCCAGCTCGACTTTGTATATCTAAATTATGTGACCCACAAAATATAAGACGAAAAGTCCGACTTGCATGGAAGAAATAGCTTTAATCGCTTCTCACCATATCAGGTTGTGTCTGGTTAAGATACGCTGTAATTCTGAGTTTCTAGAACAAAAAATCAATTTAAAACCCGAGTAGAACTAAAACAAATGGCTTGGTTCAATTCCAGCAACCGTTCAATCGAATGACATGTCAGAATAAAATATGAGCCATGAATTCAAATATCTTTCTTCTCTCCTCAAACTAGAAGGAAAGTTTGGTCCGGGACACACAGCGGTGGCACCTGAGGACGAGCGATGAAGCGACTCACCGTGTACATGCAGCTCTCCACCACAGCGGGCACTGGCACCAGCCCAGGGAGACAGCGGGTGACGTAACGCACGAGAATATCGATGTCCCCTGTATCCGTCTGTTTATCTCGCTCATCCGGTTCGGTCTCACTGCCCATGTGGTAACACACCTGCTCAGACACATGCACGCACACTATGATCCATAAAAACAATCTGACCTCTGATACATTACGGATCTGTGATCCAGCGCTCGGTATGCTTGGAGGAGCAGCAGATATATATGTACAGAAGCCAGGCTCCAGCGAGTGGAGCAGACATAATGCATCTAACATGACACAGCCATCTGTGCTCTCCCATTCAGCCTTGCTAAGTGTGATGAGACTGAAGATTCCTGCTGGGCTCTCCCGCGTACAGAAACCGAGCCATTAGTACAGGGAGAACACAGACCGGAGGAGAGTGCTGCTTCTCTGATTTTTTAAAAGCATTGAGGTCCATGGATCCATTCAGAGAGCTATAGAATCGCTCCTGTTTGCGCTGGCATCTGATGCACTTGAGTGGAAATGTGTGCAGTATTGCTATTTGGGAATTGTAGATTAATTAACAAAGAATGAAAACTATGGTTTTCAATCTCTGGTGGCTTTTTATATGAGATGTGGGCAGGCAGTTGCATTAAAGGAGTAGTTCACTTCCAGAACTGTCTTTCTTTCTTTAGTCGTGAAGAAATTATGTTTCTTGAGGAAAACATTCCAGAATATCTCTCCATATAGTGGACTTCAATGGTGTCCCCAAGTCTGAACTTCCAAAATGCAGTTTAAATGCAGCTTCAAATGGCTCTAAATGATCCCAGCCGAGGAAGAAGGGTCTAGGGAAATGATTGGTCATTTTCTAAACAAATTGACAATTTATATACTTTTTAACCTCAAATGCTCATCTTGTCTATCTCTGCGTGAACTCTGTGTATCCTGGTTCAAGATAGTTAGGGTTGGTCGAAAACCTCCCATCTCATTTTCTACTTTTTAACCTCAAATTCTCGTCTTGTCTCGTCTCTGCGAAGCGCATGCGTAGTCTGCGTAATCTGGGTCAATACAGTTAGAGTGTTTTTTTCTTCTTCAACATCAAAATCATCCTACATCACTTTTATACCTTTTTTTGTAAAGGGCGTTTGATGTTTTTAGCATGTTCACTTTGTAAACACTGGGTCGGTACTTCTGCGGCGATGTAGGAAAGAACGAGACGGGAGTTTTTCGACATACCCTAACTGTATTGACCCGGAAAATACAAGAGTTCACGCAGACCTAGACAAGGGGAGCGTTTAAGGTTAAAAAGTATATAAATTGTCAATTTGTTTTGAAAATGACCCTAGATAAGACCCTTCTTTCTCGGCTGGGATCGTTACAGCCCTTTGAAGAGCCTTTCAAAACTGCATTTTGAAAGTTCAAACTTGGGGGCACCATTGAAGTCCACTTTATGGAGATAATTCCTGAAATGTTTTCCTCAAGAAACATAATTTCTTATCAACTGAAGAAAGAAAGACATGAACATCTTGGATGGCAAGAAGGATGAGTAAGCTATCTGTACTTTTTTTGTTCTGGAAGTGAACTTCTCCTTTAACCACTAGGCCATGGCTTCAATCAAACCTGTTCTTTTAAAAATAGCACCCCTCCTGTCACTCACCTTCATCAGTCCTGGATACTCATTGGACGGGAGGCCGTAAATATCGTATTCCCCCTCTTTTGGCTCCATCTCTATAAAACATGGGAAACGCTGGCCGACACTGTAGGTGCCCGGGATCTTCTCCTTCCAGTAGCATACGTTAATCTTTACAACCTGCCCGGAAAGAAACCGAGAGATTTAAAGTGTTTTCACTCCAAAGATCAGGCTCTTACTTCAAATGTTCCAAATTAAAGATCAGAAACAGCACAGGAGCATCAGGGATGTTAATTAAAATGAATATAAACATTGATATTCTAACTCACTTCAGGGTAAATGTAATAAGCAGTAAGGAATCGCTAGCTCAGAATAGACCGGCTTGTCTTCTCATTCAGAGACCAAAAAAATTCACCAGTGCACAAATTCATTGCTCATATATTGTTGTGTTCACCCAAGCGCAGACTTTCAAGCCTGTGCTATCCTGAAAAATGCAATTCCAATTCTAGGTCCAATTCGGAGTTTAACTAACACGGAATACTTTTTCCATCACTTCTCTCATGGCGTGTGACACATAAGAGATCTCGGTGGACTGGAGACTCTGGGAACTGTTTATAGGATTGTGGGGGTGAGTATAGGGTGGTTTCTGTGCATTCACAAAAAACTCACTTTTCATTCTGCCCAGGGGTGTAATCCAGATCAATCTATATGTGGCTGTGTGTGCGTTTCACACGCTATGTCACTATGCCTTATATATTCCCATGCTTCCATTTTTCAGAACCTGTTTTCCAAACCCAGACATTTCACACTGATACATTGTTCCATGATGCCTTCAAAGAAAAAAAGAAAGTGAGTGAATGGATGGTTGAAATAAATAAAGAAAGAAAAGACAGAAAGAAGGAAAGAAAATGAATGGGAAGAAGGAGGTGGAGTAAATATATGGATAGATGTACTGTATGGATGGTACTGTAAATGGACAAAGAAATATGGTAAAATAAAGAGGGTAAGTAGGTCAAGAAAGACAGTAAGAAAGAAAAAAAGACATTGTGTATGTGAGAAAAATTAAATGGATGGATGGGCAGACGGATGTAAAAAGAAGGGTAGTAAATGAAGGAACAGATGGGTAGCTGGCTGCACGGAAGAATAAAAAAGAGTAAATGCATGGATGAATAGAAAAAAGTGAATAAATGAGAATGAATGAATGGATGTAATAAAAAGGGTAAACAGGTGAAGAAAGAAATATAACGGAAGGAAAGAAAAAGAAGGAAAAAGAAATTGTGTATGTGAAAAAAATTAAATGGATGGGTGGAAAAACTTGTGGGCAGACGGATGAAAAAAGAAGGGGAGTAAATGAATGAACAGATGGATACGTGGCTGTACGGAAGAAAGAAAGGAGTAAATGCATGGATGGATGGAAAAAGTGAGTAAATGAGAATGAATGAGTGAATAGATGAAATAAAGATTACGTGAAGAAAGAAGTATAACAAATGGATGAAAGAAAGAAAGAATGAATGAATGTAAAGTGGCGGCCAAAATGATTAGAACACTAGTATTTCCACAAGCTAAGTCAGTTATTTCTATCTTTTGCTGTAGTGTGTCAGTAGAAAATATCAGTTTACATTTCCAAGCATTCATTTTGCCATTAATTGTAATAATCCAGAGAGATTTTTGTTTGCACAATGAGTCTGACAACAGCCAGTGCTCCTCGTATAGATCTGATCTCATCATCATCCAGTATGTCTGGAATGACATGAACAAACAGAACAAACTGAGACAGACTAAATCAAGAAGAACTGTGGCATTGTCTCCAAGATGCTTCAAGAAACCTACCTGCAAAGCTACAGTACTTTTTAAGTTTTTTGTGCAATGTCATAAATAGATTTTCTTTATCAGTTAACTTTTATTAACTAAAATAAATCAGCATTTGGTATGATTAACCAAGTAGCTTTACAGGTAGGTTTCTTGAAACATCTTGAAGATGTTACCACAGTTCTTCTGCATTTGGTCTGTCTCAGTTTGTTCTGTTTCTTCGTGTCATTCCAAACTGACTGGATGATGATGAGATCAGATCTCTCTGTGGAGCACTGGCTGTTGTCAGACTCATTGTGCAAACAAAAATCTCTCTGGATTATTACAATTAATGGTAAAACGAATGTTTGGGAATGTAAACCGATATTTCCTACTGAGACAATAAAGGAAATAAATGACTTAAAACCATTTTTTAGCTTGTGAAAATACTAGTCTTCTAATATTTTGGTCACCACTGTAAGAGAAATTTAAAAAAAAAAGATGGGAAGAAAGAAGGGGAGTAAATGTATGGATGGATAGATGAATGAATGGGAAAAACGTAAATAAATATGGTAAGCAGGAGAAGAAAGAAATATAACATGGGTGGATAGCTTAAAAAGAAAGAAAGAAAGAAAAAAAGAGAAGGAAACTGAAGGTGAGGAAAATTATGGATGGATGGATGAAAAAAAGAAGGGGAGTAAATGTGTGGATGGATGGAAAAAGTGAGTAAATGAGAATGAGTGAGTGAACGGATTAAAGAGGACAAATAGGTAAAGAAATATATCAAATTGCTGAAAGAAAGAAACAGAAAGAGAGAAAGAAAAAAAAGGGGTGTAAATGTATGAATGGATGGAAAAGGCAAGAAGGTGAAGAAAGAAATGAATGGATAGCTGAAAGAATGAAAGAAAAATTGTGTAGGTGATGAAAATTAAATGGATGGGTGGATGGATGAAAAAAAGGGGAAGTAAATGAATAAACAGATGGATACATGAATGGATGGATATGTGAATGGAAGAAAGAAAGAAGGGAGTAAATGCATGGATGGAAAAAGTGAAAAAATGAGAATGAGAGAGAGAACAGATGAAGTAAAGAAGGCAAATAGGTAAAGAAAGAAATATAACAAATGAAAAAGAAAGAAAAAGAAAGAAACAACAAAAGGGGAGTAAATGGAAGGATGGTTGAAAAAGGTGAAGAAAGAAATATAACAAATGAATGGATAGCTGAAAGAAATAA